>CAJNOP010000387.1:81758-107166 GCA_905250075.1 Rotaria sp. Silwood1
TCAAAAGATCTCCCATTTGAACTAATTCTGCATACTCATCTTGGGCAAGTCTTAGTTAAACATGAAACATTTAGGAACTTTCAAAGGATAATAAAGTATATGATAAGATTAAGCAAAGATAAACCATTTCTAGAAAAACCTTCATTTACATAGAAATGCGAGAAAACATCTGAAAAGCGAGCCTCATACTTCACGCTACAGTCAAACGACGACTATGCGTAAAGCTGGTTAGAAACTTATGTACGATTTAGACACTCATGAAATGTATTATGTTTCTTGCTTTCACTGTATTATTCCTCAAAGCTTTTTTCAAATCTTAACTTGTCAAAAACTTAAACCTTCCAACTCAAATGGAGATCTTCATAACAACCCTGCATTCTGAACAGATTGATTTTAAACTGAAGCTGTTCCCGGAGGAGAAATCTTTTTATCTCGGTCCGAAAATACTCAATCTTTGTTGGTTCCGCGACAAAGTCATCGAGTCTCGTTTTCCCTTCGGCAACTCTGTGTGGAACCGAAAAGATTCTTATCGACCACAATGTTAGAGAAGTTCAATAGGTTCTAATGTTTCAAAGTTTTCGGCTTTCGACTATATTTCACATAGGCTAACCTATCATCGTTTGCATCCAATGGAAGTTCTTTTAATTGAACAATGAAAAAAGAATTGTTGTATTCAAGATGTTCGTCTGGGTGGTAATGCAGATGGCTTCCAGGCAGCAGCACGACCTCTTCTTCTTCTGGGAATGCGGAGAATGCGGTTATATCTCTGCCTTGACGTGCATTGATTAAGAATAATGTGCCCTCCTCACTACCTAGGAAAGCTTCAACAACATTGAGCTTCTTCGAGCACGATGTGATACTCCACCACCTTTTCACTTCATCGTTGCTAAAATCTTTGCCAACTTTGCCCTTAACAGCTCGCCACAATTGTGTGTTGACTGGTGGCAATTTTTTCAGACCATTGATAAATAGTTTCAAAAATCCAAACCAACGCTTGAGTTTATCTCGGTTTTCAGCTCGTAGGTCTTCGTTTAGATGACAAAAGAAGCTTATGGGCATCGTATATAGGTATATTGCTGCTGATTCGTCTAGTGTCAGGTTGTAAGCATTTGTTTTATTACATTTTGCTTTGGCTTGAGCAACATGCTCCATGAGACCAATAAGCAATGATATCATGTTTTGCACCGCGTTCTCTAATGTCATAATGGGTGAATTCTCGTAACCGGATATTGGCCCGCTTTGTCCTTTTACAAGCTCTGAAATATCGTTATTCCCGTAGCGATCAGATCTCATCATGTTCATCAGTTCTTCAACTTGATTAACAGTATCCTACCACAAGTAAAGATAGAAAAGCATGTAAAAAATTAGAAGAATGCAATACAGCTTCTCGCCAAATTATCTTATAGACCAATAAATTCACAATCTATGCAATTATAACTTTTAGGTAGTCGCTACTCTGGGTGTGAGTGTGTGTGTGGCTGTATGTGAAAGTGTATGACTGTGTGGTTGTGGATATCGGTATTTGTATATGAGTGTGAGTGAGGATTTATCGGTATAGGTTTTGGCATGGGTGCAGCTATTTTCCCACTAATACCGGCACACATTTTTGCATCGACGACAAGCTTTGAAACTTTGTTTGGTTTGTGCAGTAAGCATCTTTTTGATATGAAAAAGTTTTCGCACTCATTGTTAACGGTCCACTCATTTTAATCAGTGGACAAACTTTGGAAGCATGAAGGTATTACCTTCAGTCTTCATTGAGCAATCATTGGCATTATTTTTATAGCTCCTCATCAACATAGAAAATGGCGCAAATGACATAATGGGTGTTCCAGATCAAACTGCCAGTCTTTTGTCTTTTGATTAAAGTATTACAGAACCATCGAATTAAAATTACACTTATACTACGAGGTAGAGTTTTTCAAGCGCAATTCGCCTACAGTTAACGTCTTCTCTGGTAGCTTATGTTGTCTTAGATATAGAATAAAATCAAAGATATCCAAAAGTACTTTTGTTCTAGCTCAATGCTGGAAAATCACTTGTAGAAATCTCAAAGGATTTATGCAATTTTGTTAGTGAACGAAACATTCGACACGGGAAATCAATGTATCTAAAAGCCGACAATGTTAAATTGAAAAAGTCACCAGAACCCATTCGAACAGTAAGAACAAAACGTGTCGTCATCAAGGTCAAAGGCCGTTTTCCACGCAAAGCGCGCCAAAAAGACTATGAGAAATCGCTCGTAAGCTAGGCATATCAAGAAGTTCTTTGCGGTGAATGGGTGTAGAAGGAAAAGAATACAGATATATCGGCACTCACATACCCACATCCTCAGGCTGGTGAGCAGTATCGATTCTTGGCCATGTTGCATTCTCAAAGTTTTGAAAACTAAAGCAGATTACATTAAATAAGTTCTTTTATGAAAATGTAGTACTTTTTGGGCTCTTTCTGATGCCATATTTGTTTTTGAAATAAAGTTACTTATTTGTCCAAAACACAGTTCTGAAAACCGGCAGTTTAATTTGGACCCCTCGTGAAATAGAATAGGATGCATGGATAGAAAGTTGATCATCTCAAATGTAGACATATTTCCACAAGAAAGAACCACTAAAGTAATAAAGCTGTAAAATGCATACAGGTTGGTACTTTCGATAGGCTTTCATTTATAAATAAGTCGTCATTCTTTCAGATAAACGAAAGTCCGCGGTGAATATCCATTTTAATTTTATCTCCATTCTCTGTAATAAGTATCCTAACTATACCTTCACCATAATTATGGCGCTTAAAATATAAGAAGACTCTCTTAGAAAGCATAGTCGTCAGTTACTTACCAAAATACAATAATTAAAATGAAATTTTTCAAAAAAAAAAAACTTCAATAGAAATAATTTCCAACTTGGCTGAATGTTCTGTATGGATAATGAGTGATTTTTTTTGTGGAAGAACACAGGTGTCACTTGTACCACATAAAAAAAGCTTTGTTTGTTTTTCTTTTTGTTCCCTTTTTTTCGTTTTTTTTCTTGAGTGTGGGTGTGGGATGTAGGGTGTGGGTGTGGGATGTGGGGTGTGAGTGTCGGGATTGTCTTGTATGTCGGCTTACATATTTTTACGGGGGTGTGGGTGTGGGTGGCGTGTGCGTGTGGATGTGGGTGACATATGGGTGTGGGTGTGAGGTGTGGGTGTGGGCGGCGTGTGGGTGTGGGTGTGAGTGTCGGTGTGGGGTGTGGGTGTGGGTGTGGGTGGCGTGTGGGTGTGGGTGGCGTGTGGGTGTCGGTGTGGGGTGTGGGTGTGGGCGGCGTATGGGTGTGGGTGTGGGTGTGGGTGTCGGTGTGGGGTGTGGGTGTGGGTGTGGGTGTGGGTGTGAGGTGTGGGTGGCGTGTGGGTGTCGGTGTCGGTGTCGGGTGTGGGTGTTAGGCTGTGTGTGGATATTCATCTAATCCGTAAAAATATGTAAGCCCACATACAAGGCAATCCCGACACTCACACCCCACACCCCACATCCCACTCCCACACCAACACCCCACATCCCACACCCACACTCAAGAGAAAAAAACGAAAAAAGGGAACAAAAAGAAAAACAAACAGAGCCTTTTTTGTGCGGTATAAGTGACACCTGTGTTGTTCCACAAAAAAGTGACTCATTATCCATACAGAACATTCAGCCAAGTTGGAAATTATTTGTATTGAAGTTTTTTTTTGAAAAATTTCATTTTAATTATTGTATTTTGGTAAGTAACTGACGAGGGGTGTGGGTGTGAGTGTGGGATATGGGGCGTGGGTGTGGGAGTGGGATGTGATGTGTGAGTGTCTGGATTGCCTTGTATGTGGGCTTACATATTTTTACGGATCAGATGAATATCCATACACAGCCCAACACCCACACCCACACCCACACCCACACCCACACCCCACACCCCACACCCACACTCACACCCAAACCCACGCCCACACCCAAACCCACACCCACACCCACACCCACACCCGCACACACCCACACCCACACCCACACACCCACACCCACACCCACCCACACCCACACCCACCCACACCCACACCCACACACACACACACACCCACACCCACACCCACACACACACCCACACCCACACCCACACCCACACACCCATACCCACACCCTTATTTCATAATTCCATTCAGTCAAAGGGATTCAATTGATTCCAGAATATCTGTATGTGTCACTAGTTCTCTCGACTATTTTCTTCGAATTACTAGCGCAGGTGAGTCCAGGGAGCCCAGATCATATTGATCAATAGGAATGCAACTGATTTTAAGTATTCATCATCATAGTATATTAAACATAAAGGATGTATATTGTCTTGAGAAAAATGATATCGTTTCACTGTTCAAAGTAATAAATCGTCTAATGAGACTTATTTCTCGCTGCTCAATTAAAAACGTCCAGTCATTTACTTTAATTGATTATGAGTGTGAGTCCCGATATTTAAATAGCATTATGACGGAAGAAAATGAAAATTTTTAAAAAGCTATCTTAATTTTCCTTTCCTTTATTGTAAACTTACAAAGCATAAAGTTCTGAATAAATACTGAAGAATGTTACGTTTCAGTGTAAAATTGCAAAGGGCGAACTTTTCTTCGTCACAAATAGACTAAAGTGGATGCATTGAAATATGTATTCACAAAAAGAAATTTCAAAATACTTTAATCCATGGTATTTGAATTTTTTTAAAATAACTATAAAAGTGACTTTTTACTAAGATAAAAAGAAACGTATGTTATCGTTAGACAAAATTCAAAGTTATGAAAATGAATTCGTTCACATCTTCCCTACTGATTCTGTTACGACAAGTGATTATTTTCATTTCTATTACATAATGAATACGAAACCTATTAATTGAAATCATGGAGATAATTGTAAAAACGAAAATAAAATCTTTTTCTCAGTGTTCGAGTGTGAGTATGGATATGTCTGAATGTGGATAGGATTTACAACAACATTCATCTACATCGCACTTTTTCTTGAAAATCTATTCGATAAGAAGACAAGAATAAGAAAAAACATTCAATCTAAATTCTTATGATGAACTAGATTTCTAAATGTTTATTTCTTTTTTTTATCTTCTATTTTAACGCAATGTTTTGTTATTGGTTTTTTTGATAAATAAGATACAAAAAAGAACTGAAGAAATAAAACGAAATAAACTGCATACATAAAAAAAGACCAAAATATATTATCATAAGCAACAGAACATGGTGCTCCATTTTGTTTATAGAAATAGGCTTTATAATTAACAAAGCATCCGACAACCATTTGTGATAATTGAAATGTAGTTATTGTTATTTGAATCTGTTTTGGTATGTGAAATTTCATAGCACGAAATGCATAATAAGAATACATCAATGCTATATAGAAACAACAATAGAAAAATAAATACAATATAATAGAAAAGTTTACTATGAACGATATAATTGAGAAATACAAACCAACGTCCACTAGCTGTCCAATTATGATAACTATTAAAGATAATTTTTATTAATTTAAATTAATAAAAAATATCTATTCATTTTCTTACCTATACCATGCATAAATTAAAACAGTAGCATGATGAAACCAATGAAGAAAAATTAATTTTTGTTTTCGTAATACAATAAATAATGTGTCAATAAGTTCAGCAACTTTTGATATACAAAATATTGTTATCCTATGAAAGAGAGAGAAAAGTGACAATAACGAAATATATATGCCTTTGATTTTCTATACCAATATCCAGTTACACCATAAGCGTAATCAATATTACAAATAGTATAGTATAAACTTTTTTTATTTAAAGCGTAAATCATTTCAGGTACACAACGTATCATACCAAATAGACTAAATAAAGCTAATGAAATATTCCATAATATTAATGATAATCGTAATTCATAACGTTCACGTTTTTCCATTAATGAACGACCATAATAAATAAATCCAATATATATAACTGAATAAACAATACTTAACCACCACCATTTATTCATCCAGGCATAAATATTATCGGCATAAGTTTTATCAAGAAATTTTTTTTCGAATTCAAATACAAATGGATGATATATACCAACTGGATCTTGTACCCATGGTGTTACATTAAATGGATTTCCACTTAAATATTCACGTAGAATTGGATTTTGATAAAATGATTCAAAAATCATCATCTATTCGATATTTAATCTGAAGTATAGGACAAAGAAATAGAAAATACATAAATAACAATTCAATTTTTCTTTTAACTTAAATTATATGAAATAAATGTAAATACATTTGTATTGCACATTTTTACTTTTAGATTTTTGATGATGTGATCGAACAT
This sequence comes from Rotaria sp. Silwood1, assembly GCA_905250075.1. Classification (NCBI taxonomy): domain Eukaryota; kingdom Metazoa; phylum Rotifera; class Eurotatoria; order Philodinida; family Philodinidae; genus Rotaria; species Rotaria sp. Silwood1. The sequence continues at coordinate 88,085 of CAJNOP010000387.1, forward strand.
TTTTAGGGATACTTCAGAAAAATAAAATTGCATGCACGTTTGATGGTGTGAAGAAATAAAAGACCAGAGAGAGAGAGAGAGAAAAGAAAAAGGAGTGTTGTTCTTAAATGCATTATATAAAGCGTAAGAACATAGTTACGCTATTGAGAAAGAAAGAGAAAAAAAACAACGATTGTAACTACAAATCAATTGAATTTTATGCATAGAAACAATCAACAGATATTAGAGAAAAAGTTCAAAGTAAAAGTTATGAAAAAATAGTTTTTTGGATAGAATGAAATACAATATATTATTAGGTTTGATTTTAATGTTGTTTTAACAAATCAATTGTTTTTTCTACATCAAAACGAACATCATTTGATAAAAGACCTTAGAGATTATTGTCATATGATAAAACGACATTCATTTACTTCATTTTTATATTGTTCGTTCAAGCTATTCTTTTTCGGATGCTAATATATTGAAATCTTTCTCTAAATTCTTCATATATAAATCAAATTGCTGAAAAAGAAAATTAAACATAGAAAAGTTGATTAAACCTATACAGATTTGAGGACAATCCGGTTTTGGTTTGAAGAGTATGCTTAGATACAGGAGGGTGTGGATGCGAGGCTTCTCTTGAACCACACCCACACCAAATAATTAATAATATCAGTTTGAGATAAAATATTGTTGAAATAGCTATGATATCTTATTTTCATTGTTTAGAAATAAATTCTCTTTCTTTTAATTAATTTTTTATTTATTGAATCAATTAGATTAAGTTATGTTTTCAATTTGTTTCTATTGTTCTTTTTTTTTATTATTATTTATTGTTAGTTTTCATTTTTCCTGTGATGGTTATTCTTTTATTGTGTGTGCAGCAAACGTCTGAACACAACGTTACATTATATTCAATATATTCTTCTGTTAACATATGCTGCACCATGAATAAGAAATGATTTTTTTTTGCAAGATTTTATCAAGATTTGACAATTATGTTGAAATAGGTTTTCATTTGAACTACTTTATATTAATATTATGTTGATTGTTGATGTTGAGTTGTTTATAAATCATCATATTTTAGTCAATAATATGATCATATTAATGATAAATCTTAAAAAAGAAATTTTTATATCTAATGACATTTTATAGAGCATATGATTATCTCTTTCTCAATTTTACAGTCTTTATTTGTTGCAATAGTCGTTGGTCACTGGGCACATTTACTATCTTAGTTCAATATTTATAGCTTAATTACTCCGATGAACATGTTTATTAGTGATGGATTTAATGTTGTTGGTGGAAATACAGATGATCGATGTGCAACAACTTCAACTAACGAAACTTAAGTAGATCAATCACCACATTCATTGAACATTAACTGCATTGGTTCGAAGAAGCTCATGTAAATCAAATTCAATCGTCAATGATAAAGAATATGTAACATGTGGTTGCATTGATAATTATTTACGGAATTTTCTTTAAAAATATGAATTACATTATTCGCGTAAAGAAATAACTAATTAATATTTACCAGAGGTTTCCCATTGAAATTTTCATGTTTGTATGTCCTCTGGAAAAGATATTTTATTTTCTCTTTACTAGTCGATACAAAATATTTCTTCAAAAATAAACAAGATCTATATAAATAAAAGAATATCTTTCGAAACTAATAATCAATAAGTGCGAAAACATTTTTGATTCATCCTTATAGAACTTAATTCAAAATATAAGAATTATTGAAAATTAAAGAATGAACAGTGGAGAGTGATTTCGATTTCAATTTTCACTCGAGACTTTCTCGAGATGTCATTTAGTTTTTCTTTCATTCTTTTTTTCTTGATGCATCTATCGAATGTTGCCATTTCATATTGCACTGATCTCTAGAACAGAAAATCAGAAAATATTCTTTCAAAAGCAAGATAAAAACATTGAGATTAAACGACTGTAGACTGACTTTTTTTCCTTATTGTAAAAAACTATAAAATATAGAAATAAAAGGAAAGGAAGTTATGTCACTTTTCAAATGTGTGAAATAAAGTAGAAAGTCTTCAAAATAAGGCATGAGTTCATTACCGTAGTATTTTAACTATAGTTCTGGAGCAACACAATATTTTTTCAAAATGCGTTTTTCAATCAGATGGTTCCAACTCTCTAGTACAAACTTCCTGACAAACATATCTTTCCAAAACTGAGGAATTTACATGAAATTTAATATTTCCGAGACTATCGAAAAAAGTTGGTTCTTTTGTGTGAGTGCACTATTAGAATGGATTTATTTTATTAAGAAGAAAAGTATAAACCTAATTGAAATGAAACTTATTATTGTTAAATACCTTTGTATCACCCATTTAATGTACTAAATTTCGAAGCTCTCTCTTTCCTTAATCGTTTTGAAAAAATTGGAATTGAAATTTGCTAAAACATAAGCTAGTTATCTGCGAAGAAAACGTATAAAGTGTTCGTAGTCATTTAACTATGAGCACTTACTAAAATTTCCTTTTTATAAACTATTATCCTAATCTATCGTAGTAAACGATCGCCATCTCTTGTAACTATTATTTTCAGAAGTATACTATATTCGATTTTGAATATGCTTTATAAGTTTGCATGATGAATGCTTTCTTTCTTTTCATCAAAGATGATGGTGTATGGGACATTATGTTGTAATTTAAAAAGAAAAAGAACGCCTACTTACAGATTTATTGGTGACAAGAAAAAAGGAAAAGAAAAGCAACGGATTCATATTATTATGTCGTTACTTTCCATTTTACATCCACGCAGTAATCCATTAGTACTCTGAAGATACGTAATTGTTCCTTTCCTTTTTTCTTTTCTTCCATCACAGCAAAAAGAAAAATGAAGTAATTCTAGCCATTTTTCATTGTTATGTATGAGAGAGATTGAAGAGCAAAATTGTAATTTCAGATTTTTTGGCAATTTCTTGGCCAGACTGCTTGAAATTACAGCATTATGCTCTCTCGTTTTCGTGACTCTGACAAGACAGAGTAATGAGCTCAAACATTCTCTCTTGATGGAAGCATCCATACTAATCTAAAGACTTCTTGCAGATCAAATACTATGATTTTAGACTAGGTACTACAATTCACTAGATTATTAAATACTGTAGAACACAGTGCATCAAAGCCGATTTGTTCGCTACAGTTGTTAGGTTTTCCAGCAGTAGTTAATCAGATCATATATGTGCCGAATAACGTTTTCTTTCGAATTGCCTTACAGCCTCTTTCATATTTACGTTAGATAGATAAAGGTTCTTCACTTTCACACTCTTTCTCTTTTAGTTTGGATCGACTTTCTTTGTGGAACTTGCTTTTGCTTTCATTCTTGAAGCGTTCATTATTGGAATAAATACTCATTCAATAGTTAGAGTAAGCCATCATATCTCATAATATTTATTTTCTGCTACTCTGGTAGATTCAATCTAGAATAAACGTCACTCGAAAATTTTTAAAGCACAAAGAGTTCTGCGTCGATGTATAAAAGCCAGGAGTTGAACTTGGAACTTGCTGTACTAGAATTATGTGTCGCTTATGGTTAGCAAATATTTCGAAAAAGTATCTGTGAAGACTTGACACTTAAATCGTATTTTTCATACACAGCTTACATGCGTGCTCCACGTAACTAATTGAATCTCGGACTGAATTCAATCGGATACTGTGAAATTTATGATGGATGAGAATTTGTCATTACTTGTTTGTTGCGTTGCCACTTGTTACGTAACAGTAATGGGTAACGAGAAACTTGTCAGTTGATCAAGGAAAAGCTATTTTTCAAACAACTCTACTTTATAAAATCTGATCAAACATTTTTCAAAGTCGAGAAATCTCAAATCATAAAATAGTTTCTCAAGATTTGTGCACTTCATATTCTGACTAGGGAAAACCTGTTTGCTAAGGAAGATCGATACTTTATGAAGTTTTATCAAACTTCGTTGACATTAAAGAATCTATCTTTCAACATTTTCTCTTTAACAAAGCGGATGACAGAAAGGATCTTCTCTGGATGTGGGTGTGGGTGAATACAAGACCAACACTCACACTCACATCCGCACTCACCGCCCACACTGATTCAAGCTGACGGTTTGCATTTCGAACAAGATGATTAACTAATTCAAAAATATATTTCTTGGAATAAACAGCTTTTAGATATAGATCCTAAATTGGAAAAATAGAGATAGGGTAGCCAAAAGTGATCGGTAGTTAAAGACTACCGGATAAATTTTGGGCCACCCTCTATATCCAAGAGAGATTTCAATCGGGTATAGACGGCATTCAGTGTGTTTTATTTACTTTCTGGAATTAGACTGATTGGACGATTTTTCTCAAACTAATTGCACAACTGCCGTAAAAAGTGGTTAAATAGTTTCTCATTAAGAAAAGGCTAAACCTTGAATCGAGAGTTAATCGAAAACCGAAAGGCAAACGTTGAAATTAGTAGATGGAATAGACTTTTCGTTAAGAGATAGATCTGTTTGTTTTCAATTAATTCATCCATCCTCGTCCGCATTCAGCGACTGTATGCGTAAGCATATCTTACAGACAAAAAAAGTCTACGTGTTCTCGAACGAAGAGAAGATGAGTAATTCTTTTTATACTGTTTAAATATTCTCTGCTCACAAACAACCCGTTAGCTGCTTGCTTTCGCTCCATTCTACATAATGACTACAAGCTTATTTTCATTCATCTCTCTACAATAATCGGTGCTTATATAAGAGCCGCAGTATTTGTATAAAACCATAAGCACACATATTTTATAACTGTTACATATACTCGTATTTCTGTGCCCATTGACACCAGCCATATGAATAATATTAAACATGTGGTTACTTTGTGTGTATCTTAGTATTTCTAACTGAACATTGTCATGCGATAAAATGAAAAAAATCACAGCAAGCTGGGAATAAACGTGCTTGCCTTAATCTTGGTGCTGTTTGTAATAGTCATACCGACTGTTGTGGTCATGATGATCCTGAAAGTGGTCATTGTGTTCTTTGCACTGGTATTCTGCAGGGGCTTGTTGGTGTTGGCAGTCGTACATGTGGTTGCAGTAAATTTTCTGTTGCTGGCAGTCGTGACACCGGTACTCTGACTAACATTTGCGATGGTAAAGATCGATCCGGTAGTCGTGTTTGTCGTACACGTGTTGCTCCTCCTGATCATGTGTATTATCGTGGCGATGATTACTATTATGGTTGTGCGAAAAAAGCTTGGTATGTTGTTGCAACATACGCAATGTCTATTCTAACTTATCATGCTCCTTTTTTTTTAATAGAATGTGAGGCGAACTCATCTATCTGTTGACAGTTGAATGGAGTCGTCAATCATCATCCGACACGATGAGCATTATCAATTAGTTAGCACTTACTCATCTTTTCAATGGTTGTTCCTTTTCTTTTTTTTTCTTTACAATTTTCAATTTTATTTTGAAAAGAAAGCAATGCTCTTAGATCCTATCTAGTTACTCAAGTTTTGTTTTACTTAGAGCCTATCATTATATAGGGATTCGTTGAAAACTGTGATGTTTTTCAATGTTATCTCTTGCGAATTGGTATAGAGTTTGCTTGCAAGACTTATTACGAATGCATATTTTTCAGATATACAGAGGTACGCTGCTTCTCTACATTATCAATTCAATCCTCAGGAGAATACTCAATATGACCTTGCGATGATTCAGTCTTGTAAAGAGAAAGTTAAGATTAGTATTCTGACTTTGTTTTCTTTCTGCTACAAGAAGTAGACTCTTGATATGATAGGATTCATTCACTAATGCGTGATCGCATCTCTCTAGAAGAAGTTTTTTCTTTTGATTTCATTTGCAAATCTCACATTCATTTTATAAAGCAGAAGTTATGAATATCTATCCGGATTAATAGCTATTCAAACATAATAGAAAAAGTTTGAATCTTGATACTAGTATTCGGAAGTGAAACAAGACGTATGATGAAAGAAAAGATATTACAATGATTATTCATCAACATGAATCCCAAGGCATGCTGCTAAAATAGAACATGCCTAGTTGTCTACGATGAAGTATAGAAATCACAGTTTTGATGGTGAAACTAGAGTTATGTATTTGGTTCGATGTCAGTTACAACAAGAAAATAAAGATGAAATACTAACAGTGCTTGCGATCAAACGAGTTTTTTTTTACGGTAGATTCTGTGAAAGGTCGTGATCGATCAAGAAGACCAGAGTTTACTTGAATGTATTGATGCGTAAAGAAAGTACTTTGTAAAATCACGCCAGCACGAATAATTGAATCTTGGTCTAACAAGGGTGTAGGTGTGAGTGTCTTTATAAGATAATTCCAAGCTACTTACGACGATCGCTTCGATTCTGAATGGGATATGTATGGGTTATCTCTATTTTTTCATGGCTTCTTTTAATTTTAAATGATGGTTTGTGGACGAAAAATGTAGACGGCATTTGTGTAATTTTATACTGTTGACGATATTTTGCAAAGTATTGCGCTAGTTTGTTATTATATGTGCTTTCCTGTATTTAGTATTTCGATTTAAGATCATAGATGATGCAGTGGTGGTGCCAGTTAAATCAGCCTTTTTTGTTTAAAGTTCGAGGAAGTAGATGGTATGACAGTTTGTTTTACAATAATATGTTTAAAATTTAGTTTATCTCTGAGTTAATTACTCTGTTTGACGTCATTTATCTGCACTCTACTGAATATTGTGTTCTCAATTGTAGTATGATTGTGTCACATTTCCTAGAAATGGAGCGTCTGCTATTTTTGGCATGTGTCAATCGTATTATTGATATATAGGTGGCGAATTAGAATACTATCATAAAACAGCCACAATTGTGTTATTTCAGTGCAGAATATTGCACACACACACATACATACATGCAAACATATATGGTGGAAAATGCTAGAGAATATCAATTGTCTGTTTATTGATGAACTTGGGTATTTTGATATGACTGAAACATGTTAAAGTTACTTTGTGATTCTACTTGATCAGGCCGTCGATAAGGTTATTGTAGTTGTTGCCTTTGATGGGCATTTCAAATCGGCACAGCATACAGCGTGTTGGTGTGAGTGTGTAGATATGAGTGTAAGTATGATTCTTCGATTTATTTACATGGACACCCACACCCAGTTCTGTACAGTTTTTCTCTTTCTTTTCTTTCTGCTCTTAAGTTTTTTCGTTTCATTCCAAGTTATTGTATTGCAGGTATATGTGATCACATAGTATTTTTCAAGACAAGATTAAGATGACTGATGTGATCGAAAACTTTCGTGGTCTTAATAAATCTTCAAATGTTCGGAAATACAAAACTAAACAGATTTTATGAAGTAGGAAAATCAATAACTGTAGACGTGCTCGCTAACCACAATACACCTTGCATGTAAAATTTTCGTGTTGTTAGTGTATTTGCATCAACTATTTGACGATTCAGAGATCTTCCGATTGAAAGTGTTGCAGATGCCATCCTCTTCTAATCAGAGAGTTTTTTTTCCTAGAGGAGTAGAAAATTTTTCTTTACATTTTATTAGAAAAAAAAAAAACATCTTTATTTTTTCTCAAATGAAATCATGCTGTCTCTATAAAATGTTGCTGGCTTCGAATCATCTGTACAAAGAAGTATTTCGAACAATTAGAGAAATACTATATAATTCAAGTCGTGAGACTCAAGAAAGTTCTAGTACAAATTTAACTGAAAAAGATATACTGTTCTGTCTATGTTTTTTATTTTTATTTTTCGTTCGTAATACATTTTTATTTTGTTTTCTTCTTGATTTTCCGTGAACTTAGATAAGTTGTGCCGACTCCTTGAAGTTTTAGGAAATCTAATCAATTTTAGCCAAATCTATTTTCTCTTCATTTACGGTATAGTCTGTGAAATTAAAAGAAATCATTGTTCAAAAGAGAAAGTCTGGATTAATCAATTTTCCTTTCTGTTACATTCAATTGAAGTCTTCCTATTTGTTTCATAAAGCCAATAATCAATTTATTTCTGATAATCAATCACAATCAAAAAGAAAGATGTCAATTTTTTTATACAAACTTTACTTTTGAGAAAATATTCTTTCTTATTACATTTTTTATTATTAGAGTGGATGTAGTTACGAAATTCAAGTTCAGCTATACTCTTTTCAAAATTAATGATAAAATTAATATAAGAAATGATTGAATCATGAATATTGAAAGTTGCCAGTATATATTATATTAATAAAAAATAACGACAAGAAATAAATAAAACATAAGTTTATCATCATTAAACGTTTGAATATTGACGAGAAATAATTCATCAAATAAATTATAAATAATATATATATTGAAGACTCATAATTATTCAGAGAGAAAAGATGAAATTTTTGAAGAATTGAATAAAGTAAAACACTCTGTTGAACATCAGCAAGAGAATAAGCAGTATAAACTTCAATTGAATCGAATAATTAATTCATATGATTGTTTATAATTATTTCGCTTAACAAATATTTTCACTTTAATGCGACTGTGATATTAGAAGTACTTGTTCATCTTAAAATCCATTACTAAAAATTTATTTCGACGTCCTTTAAAATTTTTCTGATTATATTAGTATAATCTATTGAAATATACAAAGTATATTCTAAATATAGATTAAAAATAGGCTACAAAAATTTTATTAGAATTTCGATTGTAAATCAATATGATCTTGTCTTTTTGTTTAATTAAAGAGACGTTTTAAATAATATCTTTTGATTATTTCAGTTTATTTCGTCATAATAAAAACTGATCTAGATGAGATGGACAATTAAAATCTCTATTTTATATTCATGCAATCATCACGTTTTAGAACATTTTATTAAGTTTGTCTCTTCAAATGAGGAAAATAGATTTCTTTACTTAATATATGATGCTATATTAAAAATGATAGCGATTTAGAATATGAATGAAGCTCTTTCAAAAAATTTTTGATAGGTTGTTTGACTATTGGTACTTGATTTTACTTTTTTCATGTATAGTATTTGTGGATTCAAAAATTGCTGGAGTATTTCTACCAGTATTATTACAATTGTTATTATTTGAAGTATAGTCTTTGTCCTCATAATAATCATATTTCTCGTCATTAGAAGCTTTGATTTCAATCTTATACCTGGATGAAAACTGTGCTGACTTACGTTCTATTGCAACAGATCGCATAGAACTCAATGCTTCTTCTATAGATAATGATTCGTCAGACTCAATTGCAGCATCAAACGTATTATATATAATGTCGTCATGTCTTCCAAGACAATAAATACTCATATGAGACGGTGGTGATCCAGATTAACTTCGTACTCTTCTCGAATATTTGATATAACTTGCACTCAAGATTTTCTTTGGAAATACAGTCCTACAATATTTTGACTGTTATTATTTTTTAATGCTTAATTTTACTATTGAAATAGATAAGAATTTGAAATAAAAAAACGATCATTTTCCATTTGTACTTGATCTTAATAGACGGCATCAACGATTCCTTAAGTTATGTACGAGATATATTTCCTTTAACCATCTCAACTAAATTAGGATCGAAACTTCTAATACTCGATTATTTAATTTGATCATTTTCAATGACATGCGACTGTTATCATAGTTGGTACGCGAATAGATATTGAAGACCAAAACAAACAAAAATTCAATTTTAAGGTGTTTCTCAATCTATATAATTACTTATTTATCCATCTTTCAAATTCATAGAATAAGAAGATGAAGATTCGTTCGAATTTCGCCTGTGGAAAAAAATTGATCCACATAAAACTTATAAAACTATCTTATTTAAAAGTAAATCTGCTTGGTTGCATTCGTACTATCGCAATTCATAATTAACTATGATATTCTTTTCTAATAATATTGCAATATTTACTCTAAGGACTTTTCTGTAGATGTACAAAGTTGCGATGTAGGTGTAGAAAATGCCAATAATGAAAAAAAAATACGATAGCAACAACTATATAAATGACTTCGTCATTCATTTAATAATAATACTGACTTTTGAAATTATTTGATTTAAATAATCAATGAGTATGACACAATTTATGAATAATCAAGTTACTAAAACGATAAAGTATTTCATTAATTTTCTGCCTTTGAAACGACACTGAATATAACTATTAAGATTTATTGCAATGAAAAAGTATTATAATTTATTATTTATGCAAGTATGAATTTAACAAAAAAGAAAAAAAACAAGAACGATTTTGAAGAAATTTCATTGAAAATTTCGCTACTAGAAAAAAACACAACAATGATTTAAGTAGATTATAAATGTGATTAATATAATATAATATAAACATGAGCTTCATTGTCTCATTCCAAACAAATAAGTTGACATGGCATCGTATTCTCTTGACCGTTTATCCAGTCAACTTTAAGATACATCAAATGAGGACAAAGTGCACTTAGAAAATAAAATTCTTTAGTGTGATCAATTTTCTCAATATAGACTTTGGTAATTTTGCTTTTAGATTTTGTTGAGAAAAAAATTTTATAATCTTTATGATTCATGTTTTTTGGATCAGCAAAAGACAAACAATGAATTTTTAATGATTGAAGTTTTGGCAATGAATCTAAGATTGAAATTAAAACACCAACAAAAATCTTTTCTACAGAAATGGTCAAATGATAAATTTGTGTTACACATAAAATACGTTTAATATATACATTAATAATATTCCGCCATTCATTTGGACACATATACACAAAAATTAAATGAGTCGATTTCGAAAGATCTGAAGAAACATCTTTAATCTCATCTTGAATATATTCATTCCACCGTTTTCTACAAAGAATAAAATAATAGATTTTTCTTATTAAAAATATAAACCTATTTTTTGTAAATACTTATATGGTCGAACTGAGTAGATGATACTTGTCAAATCTCGTTGAACTTCAAATATCCATTTTCGTTTAATCCAAAATGATGATATAAATTGATTTGGTTTACCATGATAAATTTGAGTTTGTGAATCTTTTTCACAACTTGCAAAATATTGTAAATAAAATTTTTCTAATTGAAACAAATATTTTGAAATAAGATTTTCCCATCGATTAGCATCAAGATAAGTAATATCTTCATATCGAGTAATAAAAGAAAAAACTTTTAATTTTGAATCAATTTTTCTAAGAAACATTTCAAATATATCAAATTTTGTATTAAATATATGTATGAAAAGATATTTTAAATTTGCTAATTTAATTGATGAATTTATTTCAATATTTCTATCATTAAAGTTTCTATTTGTATAATCTAGACGATAAAGTTGCGATGTATATGAAATAATTGTCAAAATATTATTAAAATTACAATGATTTTCAATGACAAGATGTGTAATAAAATTAAATTGTTGATCAATATTAATAGGTATTGAAATTAATAAATTTGAAGGTTCTGTTAATACATTATAATATTTTAACATTGAAAGTTTTAGAGTTATTTCATAAACATTTTTTAAATTTGTTAAACCTTTGAACATCTTAAGAGTTAATGAAATTAAACAAGATAAATTATTCAATATTGAGATAAATAAATCTGATTGACATTCATAAAGAACAAGTGATTCAAGATGATTGAAGGATGAATCGAAAGAAAATAATGAACAAAATCGATTCATAGATAAAGATGTTGAAGAATTAATTGATCTTTGTCGTTTTTTGAAAATTCTATCGTATCTAGAAAAATTCGATTAGTTAAAAATAAGAAATCAAATTAAATATATCATAATTATCTATGTGAGAAATTTCTTTTTGCTTTCCTATTTAATAATCTTTCAATTTCGTTAGAATAAATGTATCTCTTGTTTTCGCAACTGCACGTGAAACATAATAAGTCATTGTAAGATAGAGAAGATTTTTCTCTTCTATAATTGATGACTAAAAATTCACTTTATTAAAACAATATTAACTATCTTTATTAAAACTACTCGCTTACATTTCTTTTTTTTATTTTAATAATTGTTTATTGACTTCAATAAAAGAAAACTATATATATATATGTCGCTTACTAATACTATGAATTCAAATCTCATTCTTTCGGATCACAACAAAGATATTTTATTTTATTTTTTTCAATGAAATGAATTTTCAATCACCTTAAATATATATATGCTATTTGAGATAATAGAACAATAGAAAAGATTTACCAACTGAATAAATGTCTATTGTTTTTTTAGTAATAAATATAAAATTATTATTGATTTGTACGATGAATTCAAATGATAATATTTTTTGTTAACGTCTCTAATGATATTTATTGAGCCAAATCGAAATTTTGGAAATCAGGAGATTTTCTATTTGAATTTAAAAGAACGTTAGATGATTTTCTATTAGGAAATTTGAATTTCATTCACATAAACACTTTGGTTTCTTTTATATCAAGTTGATGATCAATAAATTAATAGGAATAAGATTATTTTCGTTCGAGTTCTTTCACAATTAATGGTTTTTTCTATATAGTACAACCATGAAAACGTTTTTTTTACTTATATCTGTTAAATACATTTGATCAGTATTTTCCATTTTTTCCAAATTCTTTTCTTTTACTCTGATCTATCATTGAAAATTCGTTTTCATTGTGAAGTTCAAGAAAAATATTTATAAATTAATAGAACAATAGAAAGACTCTTGCCAAAGTTGAAAAAAAGTGCTTATTGGTTCATCTCTACAATGAGTGTTTTATATAGTTAATGTGCTATAAAAACAAGATAAGTTAGTTTTCAACAAACGAAGTTTTTTTCTCTTAAGTCTATTATCATCTATTAAATGAACATTTTATCGATATGACTATTACTTCTGCTTCTTTTTTTATTGATGCTTTCACTATTTTTGTCATATTATAGATCTATTCATTCTTTTCAGCTTTCTAATAATGAACATAAAACGCAGAAATCTTGCTAAGTTATTCAGAATATTGCCGTGTTCTGAGCTAAAAATGAGTTGACGTGATTTCTATGAAATGTAAAATTCTTTCTAGATGAAAGATATCTTGTTTAGTTTTATAAAATTTTGTCTATTGGTCTCTTGTTTTCCACACAATAACATGTACTTTTTTGCTATCTCCAGTAAAACAAGCACTCTTTATAAAATTAAGTCATGTAACTAATGATTATTTTTTTTTTAGAGAAAAATAAGATAGAATCAAGTATTTTCTTATTCATTAATATAATTATTAAACATTCCAAGAGTTTTCTTTATTCCTTTTCAGTCTCTTACTAGTTCAAAATATCACTACCAAACAAGTAGAATAAAACTTTAAAAAATCAAGAGAAATTAGGAAAAAATGTTGAAAACAGCTCTTGAAATCAGAATGTTTGGCAAGCCTGGTTATTAAGTAATTATTGAATTTTTAATATTATTATTGAAGCATCTGTCAATATTAAATACCTGTTTAATAAACAAACAATCACTGATGACAAAAAAAAAACTCCTATCTATTTCAACATATATATATGATCACTTTTTCTGCTTGATTATAATAATGATAAAAAAACTGGACAAATATAACTCTTCCATCTTTTTCACTAATAGCCGTTTCTTTAAAAAATTGAGAGAAAACACACAAAGAAATAGGGGAAAAGAATAAGGGAATAGTGCCTATACTAGTAAAACATTCAAGAAAGGTAGATGAAAGAAAAGTAACTGTTTTTAAGGACATATAAGCATGTTGCCACTTCTTATGTATGTTCGTAGTCAACAAGGTGATTGGGAATGTCGTTCAATATTAGTAATTTCCTTTTGATACATTAAATAGATGCTCTCTTCAAATTAAATGTCTTATTTTTATATTTTCTTACTTAACATTTTTTTGGAAAGAAAAAAAAAATAATTAAATAAATATCTCAATAAAATTCTATATCTGACAAAACTCGATAAATATACCAGTTCAGTGCATAACGAACTCGGCAAAAATATATATCTATTTAATTAATACTTTTTTCTAATTGTCTTTATAAAATCATGGAAAATGAATATATGTCAAAACAGTTTGACGAAAGATTTCAATAAATAAAAACAAAATAGACTATTGCTCAATCAAAGAAGCTCCTTTTTCTGTTGAACAATTTCTATAAGAGAGAAAAATAATGAGAAATTCATGAATACATCTACAATTATCTACTACTATGATGACATATTAGATTCACAAGATTCTTTTGTACTTAGATCTGATTTTATCATTTCTCAAGTTGATATCTATACAAACTCAGAAGATACTTCATTGAATTCTTTATATATGATATCATTTTATAGACAACGATTTTTTCAATAACTACAAACAATTGTCTATTTTATTGGACAATATCAAAACATTCTTGAATGGTCCAATGTATTAAATAGATTTAACAACAAAACCTTTTACTTTTAAAAGAATTTTCAATAAACAAAACAATTCTTTTCTTTCTTATATTTCTCAATTTTCATCATTCAATTGATGTCAACAAATCACTAATACAACAAGATATGAATCAATGATTTAGTTGATTTTTGAAACAAGTAATGCTTTGTTCAAGTGAAAAGAGAAAGCTCTCAAATATGAAATGTGAACCCGACATTCTTCGTACGATCAAGAAAATTCAATTTCATCTTATGATAGATTCTCATGAGTATAAACATGTCAATATCTCAAATAATCAATTTTTGTAATCTAACGACAAGTCTCCATTAAAAGAAACTCGAATGAATGAATTAACTTGTTTTTGGGTCCTTATATCAAGATAAATCATATGAAAAACTATCTTTTGATTCAATAATCATTTTTTGACTCGAAAAATTTCTTTCCATTTCAGGAAGTCGAAGGTAATAACTTTTATTTCTATAATATCATCCAATAGATTATATAGCTTTCTGAGAAGTTTATCTTCTCACAAAATTCTTTTTTTTTACGTTCTTACAAATAATTAATAAGCGCACGAAATATCAACTGTTATACTAGTTGGATGGGTATGGGTGTAGGTTGTGTTTGTCTCTTAAAATAACATCCAAACTTTCGATCAAGATATTTGTCAATTAGTTAAAAGATTGACGTAATTTGTTTTTTCTTCATATTTATAGATAAATTATTCCTGAAAAATTCAAACTATATCGTTCTATAGTTCAAAAATATTTTTCTCATAGTAGAATTGATATCAAATTATTAAGATTGCATTAAATATGAAATAATTATTTTTACTTTTGTTAATACATATTAGATATTTGACAAAAGTAAAATTTTTCAGTGAGGTTTGAATAATATAAAATGGATTTTTCATTTTGTTTAATAATATTAGGAAATAGTTTTTCTACTGATTGATCTCTGAAAATAAAGATACTGTTGCTTAATAATCAATCCAACTAATTAGAAACTTGATTTACTAATAAATTTTTCTGTTTGTTCAATTACCTGCATAATTTAAGTTTTTTTGTTGATAGTCTCATCAAAATACTTTCGAAATAATTTTTCATAGTGTCAAAAAAAGCATTTTTAATCTTTCCAATGCTTAATAAAATTTCGCTTTTTTTTTATTCTTGAGATAATAGCGTTATTTCTCTTCAGTATTTCTTAACTAGCCAAAGTATCCAGCGTTGCCCGATTGAATTCAACATATCATTTATAAAAAAAAATTGCAAAATCGTACCCTTATGGTTTTCTATAAATTATCGAGCTAGTATGTAGCAAAATACGCTTGAAATTCATTGCATTGTAAGACTTTTTCAAAGATTTTCACGTTTCTAAATTTTAAATTTTGTTCTTCTTAATATTTTGTGAAACTTCATTGAACATAATTACTAGTTGAGATTCATAGAGAGAAATGTGAACCCCTCCTCTATCAGACAGGCTACGCGATAGAGACTATCGATATAGGCGTGTAGTGGGTATGGATGGACGTAAGTGAATAGAATAATGTGCTTATACCTCCACCCCACGACACATGCGCACACCCACACCCTATGGAACTATTAACAAAAGAGATTATTAATTGTATTTTACTTTTATTTACACAATATTGTAGAATTTGAAAGAAAATAGAAAAAACGAATGAAGAAATAAAATATACATATTTCATTTACAATTAAACTTTTCAATGTTAAATATATCCTATTGTTGTCATTTGATATGAATCTATGATTGAAAAACTTACAGATTGATTATGTTCTTTTTCATAGTATTGCATAATATATTATCTTTAAGTAAAATAAAAGAAAATTTTCTATATTGATATAATCGGATAAAACAACAATTAATCTTTTAAGTTAAATTCTTGATGAATAGATTTTTGAAATAAAAATTAATTTCAAGACAAAAATACTTTTTTATTAGTTAATAATGATTCCTTTTATAGATTTTGACGATAGAAACCTAAAAGAATAATTCTTTAATTATTTTCGAATAAAATATTCTGTTTTACTTTCTCCGTATAAATTTATTGAAGACGTAGAAATACTTCATATGATTTGTCTTAGAGAATTTTCCTTCGATAATTTCTGATTTAAAGAAACATTTTTATAAGAATTTATGTGATGAAATACAGATTAATACTTAGAAAATCAACTAAAAATGTCACTTAATTTATTGATTTTTAATGCATCCGATATATAATGTATCCCATTATCCGTAATTTGATTCTGACTCAGCCTAAAGTGAGTTAATGTCTACAGAGAAATGTGAAGAGAATATCAGATGATTCCTTTACTGTTAGAAACTGAGTAGAAACTTCGATCATTAAGGTACAAAAGACTTGAGTCCTTATAATTGTTAAATTCAATGAGTGCTATTTCGATGTCGGAGAATTTTCTTCTGATTATGCGATTTAGCAGAAAGAATTATATATTTGCTTGAAAAATGATTATGACCGATTCTTATAAATAATTTGTTAGCAAATTCTTTGTTCATAATAGTTTGTGCAGTCACTAAAATTAAGAATTCCCCATCTCAATGATTACAAATAATTTAATTTACGAGAAAAATATTTCAGTTGTTTAAAAAAATAATTTCTATTGAACTGAAAATGAAAAGAGAAGTAAAATTCTTCAAAATAAAAATAGGAGGAAAATTTTACATTACTAAATATACTTCACTTTGAGAAGTATTGATATTAAAATCTCGGATAGATCATCGATTTTAAATTAATGATAGAAATATTTTCTACTTGCTATCATGTTTTCGTAATTTTGAGTCGAATTATGGGAAAAAATTAAATATCATTAAACAAAAAAAAAGATGACAATTATTTTTATTTAAAATCCTTTCTTTTTCAGATATTGATATCTGAAAAAAAACAAATTATGGTTTATTCATTTTTGTGTCAAAAAACATATCCTTGGATTTTTAGGTAATGTTCAAAAGAAAATCTAATTGATTTACATGAAAACAAGTAGAAATATTTGATGATCAAACTATTTCATTCAGCGAAATATTGATACAACAAAACAAAAAACACAATGAAAATTCTTTATTTTATACTTCACAAATAATAATTTCATTTTCAATTTAAAGCTAAAATTATCATCAAAACTAAACAAAAAATTAAATTAATACATTATATATGAATACAGAAATTTATTTTTATTTTTCGTTCGAATTTGAAAGTAGAATTACAGTTGATTAATGAGAACTTTGACGGAAACTTTCATCTAAAAGAATTATTCATTACTTAATATGCTTATGTTAGAAATCAGAAAAATTTTTCATTACATAATTAACTTTCAAATTAAGAATTAATCTTAATTTTCAGTTGAAATTCATTAAAGTACAAGTCTTTTGTCACATACGACAAAATATGACGAATCCTATACGATAATCTTATTGGAAATGTAATATTTGATATCATAATAAACGCAATTGAATATGAAAATAGGTGATAAAGAATTCGAAATTTTTACTCTATGAATCCTCTTTGAACAAGTAGAATATTCATATAAAATCTTCAACGTTTGTTAAATAAAATCTTGATAAATTGTTTTCAAAAGTTGTTTTAGTTTATTCGCAGATTTAGCTGTTGACTATTAATAATTTTATGAAAATATTTGTGTAATAGAATCAAAATCAGTACTTAGAAAAGCAACTTACTTTATTGACTTTTAATGTATCGACTAGATAGTGTACTCCATTATCTGTGACTTGATTTTCAGACAAATACAAGTAGATTAATATATAGTCAAAAAAAAGTAAAGAAAATTGTTAAATTTACTTGTGAAGACTGTTTAATGTCTTTAGTTATGTAATAAAACAAATTCAATTAACTGTACTCAATATAAATTAGTTTCTGATGGAAGATTAATAGCAACTTTAGACATTCCTATTAGACAGGGACTTCAAGCCATATCCTGTAATTATAAGAGAGTTTTTCGATTATAATTGGGGCGTGGGTGTCTGGTGTGGGTGGGTGAGGGTGTGGGTGTGGATGTTGTCTTCTTTCCGTTCCTATGCATACACACCCACACCCACATCTACAACCACCCCACCCCTACCCACACCCACACTCCCTTTCATTTTAACCATTAGTCTCATGCCCTAATAATATCGAAACACTACGACTACATTCTCTCACATCTTCAAACCAAGATACTACTGAACATACACTGTTAGAGGTGACGTTACACCATTATAGCTAAAACGTCCTACCACACTAATGACAGATTCTGTTCTACCACTTTCTTCATATCGTGTTGCTGTTGCTCTTGATCTCGAATTTGAATTTCGTTATACTACGCAAGTTGTTGTATGAATATTATATGGAGCTGTACTATGGCAGGATAGACATCTTCTGACATAAGAAGGCTACTTTCTCTGTTTATCTTATCATCGTATTATGCTAGTAGCATTGCTCCTTTTTTTCTATGACATTTGATCTGGTTTACAGAGAGGTGACAAACGAATGATGGTAATAAATATAATAAAAAGAGAAGAAGAAAAGTTCTAACAAATTGTTTTTAGAAAATGTAATAGTTTCTTTACTCTCGATTCATTAGAAGATAACTCTTTAAATGTAAAAAGGTGATGTCTGTATATGTACTGGCTTTGAGTTTGAAATTGAACTCATTGCAGTTACAGATTGTGAAGGAAAATTTGAATGAGATTGAGAAGTTCATTCTAGTTCATTCGACACAGAATGTTTTGGTT
>CAJNOP010000387.1:113309-128083 GCA_905250075.1 Rotaria sp. Silwood1
TACTTACGTCCACAGAAACTATTTGTAACATTCGTGCCGTCAGTGCAGTTCCAACATGTGTAGCTCGATGATCCGTTGCCTTCCGCGCTACAGGTACCTCCACCATCCCACCAATTGCAGTCCACTGAGTTACAAGGATCACCTGTTTCACACGGAGAATGGTCGATCTTGCACAAATCCTTCGGACACTACTTACTTGGGCAGGAGCCATTAGTCACATTAGAGCCGTAAGTACAACCAGAACAGATATAGCTGGATGAGCCGCCGCCATCTGCCGCACAGCTACCACCTCCTCCGAGCGAAGTGCAGTTGACCCAGTCACACGGATTTTCTATGAAACAACAAAAGCAATCTCGAAAGAAAACATAAATTGCGCAAATACTAACCTGGACACGCACCATCCGTTACACTCGAACCGTAGTTGCAACCAGAACACGTGTAGTTTGATGAGCCACCCCCAACTTCCGTACAAATACCACCACCACCCGTCGAATTACAATTGACGGCCACACATGGGCTTGCTGTCAATTTTGGAGCAAAATTAATTCTGTAACCATCATGACTGTATTACGTACCTGGGCACGAGCCACCTGTTACATTTGCACTGTAGTTGCAACCAGAGCATGTGTAGTTCGGAGATCCGCCACCATCAGCAGTACAGCTACCTCCTCCTCCCAGGGAAGTACAATTAACCGACAGACATGGATTCTCTGTTTAAGATGAACGACGCTGCGTGGTCAAACATAAATTAAACGTTTACTTACGTCCACAGAAACTATTTGTAACATTCGAGCCGTCAGTGCAGTTCGAACATGTGTAGTTCGATGATCCGTTGCCATTCGCGCTACAGATACCTCCACCACCCCACCAATTGCAGTCCACTGAGTAACACGACTGACCTGTTTCGCACCGAAAATGATCGTTTTCACACAAATGCTCGGGGTACTACTAACCTGAACACGAGCCATTTGTCACACTGGGGCCGTACATGCAATCAGAACATATGAAACTCGAGGAGCCCCCACCGGCTGCTGTGCAGTTGCCGCCTCCACCGAAAGCCGAACAATTCACTGAGTCGCACGGGTTTGCTGTAAAACAACAAGAAACACGTTTCCCAAATGGATAATTACTTCACTACTCACCAGGGCACGATGCATTTGTCACATTGGCACTGTAGCTACAAAGAGTACATGTGTAGGTGGAGGACCCACCGCCAGCTGCTGTACAGTTACCGCCTCCTCCGAAAGACGAACAATTTACTGATTGACACGGGCTTGCTATGAAACCATAAGCGCAACATGTCGGGTAAGAATAGTTACTCCGCTACTCACCTGGGCAAACCCCATTTGTCACATTAGATCCATAGTTACAATGATAGCACTGATAGTTCGAGGAACCACCGCCAGCTGCTATACAGGAACCGCCTCCTCCAAGAGAGGTACAGTTGAGCGAGTCGCATGGGTTTGCTATTGACAGCGTAAGAAACATACTCTTCCCAATAATATTCACAGGAAATACCTACCTGGACAATGGTTATTCCATACCACGACGGAGCTATAAGTACAACTTTTGCAGACATACGAGGACGTACCTAAACCCACGGCCGAGCATGAACCACCACCATTCGCAGAGCTGCAATTGATTGCGGCGCACGGATTGGCTGCAAGGCAAGAGGAACTAATCAAGTTGCTAGGATTAATTTCTACACTACTCACGTCCGCATATTGCGTTAGTCAGATTCGAGCCGTTTGTGCAACCAACACATGTGTAACTGGCGGAGCCTCCGCCAGCTGGTACGCAGGTTCCACCACCCCCGTACCAAGTACACTCTGTATATAAGCAAGGACTCCCTGTTTGAAAGAAGAAGTAGTGATTTTTGAGAATAGTTTCAGCAGTACTCACGAGGGCACACGTAATTCAGTACATTTGATCCGTAAGTGCAATTAGAACACCAGTAGTGTGACGATCCATCGTTTGCTGGTGTACAAGAACCTCCTCCATCCAGGCGCGTACAATTTACTGACAGACACAGATTTTCTGTGGGAGATCGACGGGGCAGCGTATAGAAACACAAATTAAGCGACTACTTACGTCCGCAGAAACCATTCCTAACATTCACGCCGTCACTGCAGCCCCAGCATGTGTAGTTCGACGACCCGTCGCCATCCGCGCTACAGCTACCGCCCGCACCCCAAGAACTGCAGTTCACTGAGTTACAGGGGTCACCTGTTTCGCACGAAGAATGATCGTTTTCGTACATATAATCGGGGTACTACTAACCTGGGCATGAGGTATTTGTCACATTCGGGCCGTAGATGCAATCAGAACATATGAAACTGGAGGAATCGCCGCCGGCTGGTGTGCAGGCACCGCCTCCATCCAAAGAAGAACAATTCACTGAGTCACAGGGATTTGCTGTTATACAAGTACAAAGAGGCTTCCCATAACACGAACTAAGCCGCCACTTACCTGGGCATGGACCATCTCGCACACTGGAACCGTAAGTGCAATTAGAACAAGTGTATGCCGTGGATCCGCCACCAGTTGCTACACAGTTACCATCTCCTCCCAGAGAAGTGCAGTTCACCACGTCACACGGATTTGCTGTCCAACGCAAAACAAAATCATCAATAAAAGCATAACTTGTGGAAATACTAACCTGGGCACGCACCATCCACCACAGTCGATCCGTAGGTACAACTAGAGCACGCATAGCTGAATGAGCCACCGCCAACTTCTGTACAAATACCATCACCACCAGTAGAATTACAATTGACGGCGAGGCACGGGCTTGCTGTCAATTTGGAACAAAGACGAGTTCTGTGATCATCATTAGCGTAGTACATACCTGGGCATGGGCCACCACTTACACTTGGACCGTAGTTGCAACCAGAACATGTGTAGTTCAAAGATCCGGCAACATGTGCAGTACAGCTACCTCCTCCTCCAAGGGAAGTACAATTCACTGACAGACACGGATTTTCTATTGAAGATCAACGAGGCAGCGTATATAAGCACAGATTGAGCGACTACTTACGACCGCAGAAACTATTGGTAACATTCACGCCGTCACTGCAATCCCAACATGTGTAATTCGATGAGCCGTCGCCATCCGCGCTACAATTACCGCCAGCACCCCAAGAATTGCAGTCCACTGCATTACACGGATCACCTGTTTCGCACCGAAAAAGATCGATTTCCGTCGAAATGTCACGGAACTACATACCTGGGCATGAACCGTCTGTCACATTCGCACCGTAAGCGCAACTAGAACATGTGTATGCCGTGGACCCGCTCCCAGTGGCTTCACAGTAACCACCTCCTCCCAGAGAAGTACAGTTGACCCAGTCACACGGATTTCCTATGAAGCAGATAAGAAATCACCAACGAAAAGACAGCTTGCACAAATACTCACCGGGACACGCACCATCCACCACTGTTGATCCGTAGGTACAACTAGAGCATGCATAGCTCGATGACCCAGCACCAACTTCT
This sequence comes from Rotaria sp. Silwood1, assembly GCA_905250075.1. NCBI lineage: Eukaryota > Metazoa > Rotifera > Eurotatoria > Philodinida > Philodinidae > Rotaria > Rotaria sp. Silwood1. The sequence continues at coordinate 116,805 of CAJNOP010000387.1, forward strand.
GTACAAATACCATCACCACCAGTAGAATTACAATTGACGGCCACGCACGGGCTTGCTGTCAATTTCGCACAAAGATGAACTCTGTAATCATCATTACCGGAGAACATACCTGGGCACGGGCCACCTGTTACACTTGAACCGTAGTTGCAACCTGAACATGTGTAGTTCGAAGATCCGGCACCATCTGCAGTACAGCTACCTCCGCCTCCAAGGGAAGCACAATTTACTGATTGACACGGATTTTCTGTTCAAGATCAAGGACACTATGCGGATAAACATAAATGAAGCGACTACTTACGCCCGCAGAAACCATTCGTAACATTCACGCCGTCACTGCAATCCCTGCATGTGTAGTTCGATGATCCGTCGGCATTCGCGCTACAGCTACCTCCACCACCCCACCAATTGCAGTCCACTGCGTTACACGGATCACCTGTTTCGCACCGAAAATGATGGTTTTCGAACAAATTCCCCGGGTACTACTAACCTGGGCACGAGCCATTTGTCACAGTGGAGCCAAAGAAGCAACCCGAACATATGAAACTGGAGGAGCCGGCGCCATCTGCTGTGCAAGCACCGCCTCCATTCGAAGAAGAACAATTCACTGAGTCACAAGGATTCGCTATTCAAGGAGAACAAAGAGGCTTTCCATAACACGAACTGAGCCGATACCTACCTGGACATGGACCATCTGGCACACTGGAACCGTACGTGCAACTAGAACAAGTGTATGCAGTGGACCCGCTACCAGTTGCTACACAGTTACCACCGCCTCCTAGCGAAGTACAGTTCACCGAGTCGCACGGATTTGCTATACAACGCACAAAAAATCAGCAATAAAAGCATAACTTGTGGAAATACTAACCTGGACACGCACCATTCACCACTGTCGATCCGTAGGTACAACTAGAGCACTGATAGCTGGTTGAGCCACCGCCAACTTCCGTACAAATACCATCACCACCCGTAGAATTACAATTGACCGCAACGCAGGGGCTTCCTGTGAATTGCGAAGAAAGATAAAATCTGTAATCATCATTAGCGTAGTACATACCTGGGCATGGGCCACCTGATACACTCGAACCGTAGTTGCAACCAGAACATTTGTAGTTCGGAGATCCACCACCATCTGCAACACAGCTACCTCCTCCTCCCAGGGAAGTACAATTAACAGACAGGCACGGATTTTCTGTTCAAGATCAAGGAGGCGGCGTGGATAAACATAAATTAGGCGAGTACTTACGTCCGCAGATACTATTTGTAACGTTTAGGCCGCCACTGCAATCCCAGCATGTGTAGTTTGATGATCCGTCGGCATTCGCGCTACAGCTACCTCCAGCACCCCACCAATTGCAGTCCACTGACTTACAGGGATCACCTGTTTCGCATCGACAATGATCGTTTTCGGAAAAATCCTCGGGGTACTACTAACCTGCGCACGAGCCATTTGTCAGACTTGAGCCGTAGATGCAACCAGAACATATGAAACTGGAGGAGCCTCCGCCAGCTGCTATGCAGTTACCACCTCCGCCCAAAGCAGAGCAATTCACTGAGTCGCACGGGTTTGCTGTAAAACAACAACAAATACGTTGGCCAAAAGGATAATTACTACACTACTCACCAGGGCACGGTGCATTTGTCACAGTGGCACTGTAAGTACAAGGAGAACATGTGTAGGTGGAGGAGCCGCCGCCAGCTGCTGTGCAGGTACCGCCTCCTCCGAAAGAAGAACAATTTACTGATTGACACGGGCTTGCTATGGAACCATAAGAGGAACATTTCGGGTAAGAATAGTTACTCGGCTACTCACCTGGACAAAACCCATTTGTCACACTGGATCCATAGTCACAATGAGAGCACTGATAGTTCGAGGAACCACTGCCAGCTGCTGTACAGGAGCCGCCTCCTCCAAGAGAGGTACAGTTGACCGAGTCGCACGGGTTTGCTATTGACGGCATCAGAAACGTACTCTTCCCAATAATAATCACAGGAAATACCTACCTGGACAATGATCATTCCACCACGTGTGGGAGCTGTAAGTACAACCATCGCAAACATAAGAGGATGTATCATAACCCACAGGCGTGCATGAACCACCACCGTTCGCAGAATTGCAATTGATTCTGGCGCACGGATTGGCTGCAAGGCAAGAGGAACTAATCAAGTTGCTAGGATTAATTTCTACACTACTCACGTCCGCATATTGCGTTAGTCAGATTCGAGCCGTTTGTGCAACCAACGCATGTGTAGCCTGAGGAGCCTCCGGCAGTTGGTACGCAGGTTCCTCCACCCCCGTACCAATTACAATCTGTAGATGAGCAAGGATTCTCTGTTTGAAAGGAGGAGTAGTGATTTTTGTGAATAGTTTCAGCAGTACTCACGAGGGCACCGGTAATTCAGTACATTTGATCCGTAAGTGCAATTAGAACACCAGTAGTTTGACGATCCATCGGCAGCTGCTATACAAGAACCTGCTCCGCCATAATAGGTGCAGTTCACATTGAGACACGGGTTCGCTATTATACAGTTAGAAAAATGTATTCGATGATAACAACTGCGCGACCTTTTACCTGGACATGCGCGATATGTCACAGTCGAGCTGTATGTGCATCCGGAACAGTAGTAGCCTGACGATCCGCCGCCGAATGCTGTACAAGTACCTCCTCCATTCAAAGAATTGCAGTTCACTGAGAGACACGGATTTGCTATTATGCAGTTAGAAATATGTATTTCAGGACAACAGCTGCGCGAAATTTTACCTGGACATGCGCCATTTGTCACACTCCAGGTGTATGTGCATCCATAACAGCGGTAGTTTGACGATCCGCCGCCGAATGTTATACAAGTACCTCCTCCATTCAAAGAATTGCAGTTCATTGAGAGACACGGATTTCCTGTTGATAGACAAGAGAGATGACTTTGAGTGAATTAGCTACTGCACTACTCACTTGGGCAGGGGCCATTGGAAACACTTGAGCCGTAACTGCAACTATAGCATGTGTAATAGGAGTGCCCGCCGCCAGATGCACTACAGCCACCACCTCCGCCCAAAGAATTACAGTTAATTGACAGACACGGATTTGCTACTCAAAAGGAAAAAATATGCATGTGATAATTATAAAAACAACTCCGTCAGTCACCTGGGCATGGTCCATTCAGCACACTCGAGCCATAAGTACAAGCAGAGCACGTGTAGTTGGAGGTTCCACCACCAGATGCTATACAGATACCTCCTCCACCCAAAGATTTGCAGTTTACTGCGAGACACGGGTTCGCTGTTCAGCCGCCAGAGAGATGAATTTGAGAAGATTAGTTACTACACTACTCACCTGGGCAATGACCATTGAAAACACTTGAGCCATACGTGCAAGCAGAGCATGTATAATTGGAGGACCCGTCGCCAGATGCTGTACAAGTACCCCCTCCACCCGAAGAACTACAGTTGACTGATACACATGGGTTTTCTACTCAAGAGGAAAAAATATGCATGGGGCAATTATAACTACTCTGACAATCACTTGGACACGCTCCATTCAGCACATTCGAACCGTAATTACAAGCAGAGCAGGTGTAGTTGGAGCTTCCACCACCAGATGCTGTACAGGTACCTCCGCCACCCAAAGAAGAGCAGTTCACTGCGACACACGGACTTTCTTTTTATCAACAACAAACAGTAAATTTGCAATATTAATGACGCTGCTACTCACTTGGACATGGACCATTCACTACGCTCGAGCCATAAGCGCAAACAGTGCAAGAATAGTTGGAGAATCCACTGCCATATGCTACACAGTTACCACCACCGCCGAAAGAATTACAATTCACTCCAACACACGGACTTTCTATTGAGGACGAAGAATTGTGCCTTCAAATAAAGTAATCACTGTAGAACTCACCTGGACAAGGTTTATTCGTCACACTCGGCGAGTAATTACATGGAGAGCACGTATAGTTGGACGATCCAGTGCCAAATGCAGTGCAGTTGCCTCCTCCACCCAAAGAGGAACAGTCCACTAAGGTACATGGATTGTCTGTTTAGGAGCGAAAAGTGTGTTTTTGATCGAAATAGTTACTGTGTTACTTACTCGGACACAATCCATTCAACACACTTGAGCCGTAAGTGCAAGAAGAGCACATGTAGTCGGAAGACCCGTTGGCAGATGCTGTACAATTACCTCCTCCTCCGGAAGAACTACAGTTGACGGTGAGACAAGGGTTTTCTATATGAGCAGCAAGAAAGTTTTTTTTTTCTAACATAGGCTCTTCACTATTAACCTGGACAGTGCCCATTCGTCACTCTGGAGCCGTAAGTACAACCAGAGCATGTGTAGCTCGAAGATTCGCCGGCATTGGCTGTACAGTTACCTCCTCCACCCGATGAGTTGCAGTTTACGGAAAGGCACGAATTTCCTGTTTAATCAAAAGAAATTAATCCTCTGTCAAATACAGTAAAGCTAAATAGCTGAAGAGATGCGACTCAGATGTGTGAAGCGTTGATGCGTGGCAAAAAAAGTAAAGTGGCTTCTTCCCATATCTGCAAAGTATGGCTGTGGTGGTAGTTTTTTTGTGACCTAACGGTTTTGTGGATAGTGTATTATTCACAGATATTTTCGAGCCCGTTTCACCGCTATATGACTCTGTGATTGGATGAGAGTTATTATGTGTTTATGTGCGTAGGTAAATAGTATGTATGCAGACTCAGTTAAACCATTGTCACAGAAATACACTGACACGAATATCTACGCGAACATACGCCATCGATAAACAAATCAAGTTTACATTGAAATTTCGTTAATTATACATCATGGAGAATCGATTCGGTATCTTCTATAGTACTGTTGTTTTTCGAAGTGATGTTTCTTGTTGTGAATAGTAAGGATGGATAATAAGTCGAATCGAACTGCTGTGAATTTTCTTGAGGAGCTGTGATGAGTTGTGAATCATCGAAAGAGCACACAGGAATGATTATTTTCGTATAAGTTTCATAAGGTTTCGATCGAATTTTCAAAGTTAAAAGTGATCAATAAAGCAGTTCATTCTTAATCGTCACTCTAATAGTGGATTCTATTACATTGCATTTCATATGGAAACAAACCGAGAAGACTAATTAGTAGTGCAATTATAAATTTCATAGCTCTTTCTACATGCTAGGAAGTTACATAGATTAGCAAGTCAAAAAAAAACTTCGACTAGTGGAACGATTTCTAAACACTATCGTTTTTAACGCCAATTCTGTGTCTCTTTGATCACTATTTCGAAGACTTCAATCAGAAAAAAGTCCAAGTCGAGTCAGAACAAGTATGCTATCCGCAATCAGCATAGAAATTTGCTGTAATCGATGCATGATTCAAAGATTATCTGACAATTTCGGTGGCAATAAAAAAATCTTACACCTGGACTTTTCAAAAACTAGCCAAAACATGGTTTGCATTAATACAATATTAGAGCATTGTAAAGAAGTCTTCAAAAGTAATTTAAAATTATAATATGACAAAATGGCAGATGTTTAGGCAGGAAAAACCGCTTTTTGGATCAATACGCTTTTCGGATAGTCTCTGAGACGATCAGGGGTAAGATTTTTGATGACCAGCAAAAGTTCAGATAATCTTTGAATCATATATAGACTAAAGTAAATATGTAAGCTGATTGCGAAGATCATACTTGTTTTGACTCGAATTGGATTTTTTTCTGATTGAAGTCTTCGAAATAATCGATACATGATTTAGTGGCGTTGGTCAAGCAAGGTACTATTGATTTGATTGACTCTTTTACGCACCCGCGCCTTTTGACCAAGCGCTTGTCTCTTTTTACTTGTCACACACGCAGGTCAGGTTCAAATTTGTCATATAATATAACATTCGAAAGAGAGAAAATCGCTGTACAAAATATTACGTACTTGTTTCAATACGTATTCTCTCAGGGAGTGATCGAACATTGAAAAGTTTTCAGTCAGTGCGAATGCAATATTCGATAAAAAGTTACGAGATATGGATAATAATGTAGCGTTTCTCTAAGTTAAACAAGAAAATCTATTAATTTGAACACTCTAACCCCCCTAGACAAAATAGAATGTCACCATATCATAGAAGAGCACCTCCGAAACTTTGATTCACTAGACACAATAGAACGTCATACCAAAGAATTTTGTACATCTGCAGATGATTATTTTACATATAGTCGAGATTTAAACGTAAAAAAACAGATACCTTATAGAAAGAAAAAAAGAACAAATACATAACTCGATGATTATTGAATTTAATCCAAAATTTTAGGAAAAAGCAAATAACCAATTAAAAATTCCAGAATTGTGGAAGAAATAGATATATCAAAAACAGATCTCTTTCAAGATTTGTTTTTCTTCTATTTTTGTCTTTTCATTTTCATTCATTCATGATAGAAAATAGTATAATCAATCAATAAATCACAGTCTAGTACTTGAGATGAATAACACTAACAGAAAAAAAATGTCGAAAAAAAATAGTATAGCTATAGACAGATGTCTCTGAAAAATTCATACTAGAAGATCATTCACAATAGAAGACTATGGCTTCCTATTCTTAGGGAGAGGTTACATTATGCAGCTTTTTGAAATATTCGGCATAATTAGTTTAAAAGTTAAGTTTGCCGAGAAATCGAGAAAGAGTCACACTTTTCAATACGCCATAATTTTTTTATCAGATAGTTAATCGGCACTTTTTCAAAACTTTTTGGTTGTCAACCATTTCCGAAAGGAACACGTATCAAAAGAGGTAGCATTGTCTAGAGCGTTATTACCTCTGTCAGATGGCATATTATACGAAGAACATTGAGTTGGTTTGGATCCGATATTAGTGAAAAGAGACAAATGGTTGATTCAACTTGCGAACGTAAAAAAAAGACGAACTTTCTTGTTAACCATTGTCTCGTAATTGGACATAACGATTTTTGTTTGAGTTTTGCAGGAAACATACGAAGAATTATGATCTATCGAGCAATATAAGCAGAAATTTTTAATACTATTGTGTTGATATAGAATGGATGCCGGTGTGAGTGTGGATGTTGATAATGAGAAAACACACACCCACGCCCACAGCCTCAAGATATGCTCGCCTGGGGATATTGTTCATAAAAGAAAAAGCGATCGTCCTGGGCATGTTTGGTATTCATGTCGAGTGTGACAATTGATAGGTCGACACGAATCGTTTCTTTTAAAATTGTTATATTTTATTGATGTGAATTGATAGCAGTGAAATAAGCAAAATAATATAAGGCTTCATTGCGTGTGTCTTTTGTCCTTTCGTTCCTGTCTGATACATTGTTTCATTATTCTGTGTATTATTTTTGCTTTTTTTTCGTCTGTTCTTCTTTTTCTTGCTTTCTTTTTGTGTCTTTCTCTCTCTCTGGTTTCTAAGGAGATATCTCTACTAGCATGTCTCTCTAAGCACCTATCGTTACTTTTTTCTTTCTCTGTCCTCTTTTTTCTCTTCGTGATTTGCTTATTCACTTTATCCATATGCTTAGAAGCTTAAATCGGTACTCAACGTATTATTTTAATGGTATATAGCAGAACGTCTTGCCTTCAAAATGCAGACCTTTGCCGACACCTCCTTACTTTTTTTCTTTATCATGTAAGCACTTCCGAGTGTCACATCCACAAGTAAAATAAAAGTAAAAAAAGGAAAGAAAAGTAATCGATTAAAAACTGTAACCCAATCTAGAAGAAAAAAACGGTAATATGGATCAATATATGAACTGATTTTTCTTGTCTTGTTATATCAGAGTATTTATATTTGTTCTATGCATCTAAATGGTATTTATTAAATGATAGCAAAAAAAATCGTTGAAGTTTTGAATCGTAGTACTTTCTTTAAATCGGCGAATTCTACAACATATAGAAAACTCATTCGATTCTGAGACATCACTGCATCGTCAACGTCTCAAGTCCCCAGAAATCCATTCTTAAAAGACTTTTAGTTCTATGTTGAAGAGAAGTGGATGTTTAGCAATACAGAATTATCTTAATTCGAATCCCTTTTCGTATTATAATAGAAGACGTAGAATAGTTGAAGTATTGGACATTTCTCTGCTTAACTACAAGAAGTCAGTATTTAAATCGGAATTCTTGCTTGAAATTAACTTAAGTGTATACTAAGAGAAACATGACAGTTCATTGTAGGCGCAGACTTCCTTTGATACACGTTTGCATTTATATATACGCTACCGTACAAAATAATTTGAAAACGAAAGAAATCTCGAGAAACTTGACACTGTTGAAGCATGGTGATATAATGAATTCAAAGCTTTTTAGCTAAACTTTAAATAAAGATTTGAATATATTATTGTCGACAATTGAACGAGGAATACTTTGAGACTAAGTACTAGCTTCGAAGACCAAAGCTGATCGAGAAAAAAGCGAAATACTAAAGTGGACATGATTTGGGTCGTATTCGTTACGTGATTATCTGACAGACAACAAGAAAATGCAGAGGAACGATAGAAAAAATCGCTTACTGGCACTGTTTTGACCAACCTCGCTCTACCGATCGCTAAAGAGACTTGTGAGAAATCCTTTAACGAATCTGTCATTTACCAGTACCGATTACATCTGCGATATGAAAAAGACTCCTAGTGAAAAGCAAAACTCGTGCTGACAACTAACACCACGGATGGAATCCATCTAAAATAAATCATCCACTTATTTTTCTATGAAAGACTTCATGTTAGCACTGTTCTTGCCTACAATCAGAGATGCATCTCTACCTGATATTTTGCGCTCTTCGTATCAGAGGAAAATCTGTCAAGTCCCAAAAACTTCGAATATGTATGATGACTTACCTGTCGTTGTTGAATGTGAATATCCAAAATGCAAGATAAGTGTAGCAACGATTGCTCCAACTAGAATGATGCCCAGCATGGTATAGAATATGCTTATTAACAAATGTCGCCAATCATTGAACAAACAATATCTTGAATGAGTTTAACCGATAAAATCATGAAAAGAATATTAACTCACTGTTTTTTGTTGAGTTGTTCATGGTTATATAAAATTTGGCGTATTTGCGTACTACCAGAAGGGGCATTGTCTTCATTAAATAACTCTTCTCTCGACTTCCGGCTAATGGCTGGTTCTGATGGTTGCCAATCCACATCAGGACTCTCTTGTAGACAGATCTCCTATAAGAAACGAGAAAATAAATGTATACACAGTATATACATGGCCACTCACCTGCGATAGACAATCACTGCGTGAAACTTTCTTGACATTGACGTGGGCAGACACTGGCGTCCGCTTATCGCTCAGTTTCTGAGCTGGGGGTAATTTTGATGCACTACTTGCTAACTAAAATAGAACTATATATTATAACAAAACTGGGAAAAGAGCCTGAGATCAGATGAGGTAGGACGAAGGGGGTCGGCTTTATTAGGACAGATTTTTGCCCCACCATCTTTTTGAAGTAGAACATTCAACATTCTATAAGTCAGGATGCGAGTGTTCGTGTGAGTGTGAAAGTGCGGACGTAGGTATAGATGTGGGTGTCGATATGAGCATGAGGGTTCGCGTCAGTGCTCTGTACACATCCAAGTGCAATCACATCTCAAGCGCTACACAGATTATTTGATGACATTGATATATAAAGAAAAGTTTGAGATCAAATCTAAGGAATAGTGAAGAAAAAATTATTATACTTTATGGCATGAAAGTTGTACATGAAAGCTGTCAACTTGGTAAGAATTTTGTTTGGAAGACTGTCGGTGTGCTCCCATTGAGATACAACTGTGAGATAATGGATGTATCATAGTGGCTGATGTTACATATTCTCATAGAAATCTGTAAATTAGAAACCAGTATGTGTGGATGATGTTCAAAGGCAATAATATGCACATCAATACCAATTATCTACCTGTCGAGTCTCACTTTTACATCTATCCAATACAAACGCATTATGATCACTCTCATCATGGAGAAAAGGTTGAACCCAGTGAAAGATATTCACTGATTTTAATCGGATTTTTCTGCACCAAAATCAAAATTAAAATGGATTGATAATTTTGATTATTGTCGATCATGACTTAACTATTACTTGATATTGTGACTTATCCAGTGTGAAATTCTCTGATTAAAATCGGATTATTTTGCAGCAAAACCGAAATTACTAATCGATTAGAAATCCTGATTTTGCTGCAGAGCAATCCAATTTTAATCAGAAAATTTCACACTGAATAAGTAATAACATCAAGTAATAGTCAAGTCATGATCAACGATAATCGAAATTATCAATCCATTTTAATTTTGATTTTGTTGCAGAAAAATCCAATTAAAATCAGTAAATATTTTTCACTGGGAAATCACCAGGCAGTATCGAATTCGGTTTGATTCATAAAGGTAGACTACTCTTGAAGAAGAGTCGCCCAGATCCTATTGACTATGCATAAGATACGACAACAAACAGTTTTACTATAGATCATGTCTTTATCATACTCACTTGTCTATTGAATAATTGTTGATGACGATTGTGTATTACAACATGTGAACGACATCCACTGACTGGATTGACTCGAACATGCATATCCACTTTTTTGGGCATGTTGACTGTCGTTTTAGGAAGAAGGGACAACAATATGAATTATAAAAGTTTAAATAAACAATCTTTTAGTGTAACCAGCGTGTGAATTGGAATATTATTGTGTATCCTGCGACTAATCGAACTGATTGACCAAATGAGGCGAGATGATAACGATTGTTATTAACTATTTGAATCGATTCGTCGGTATCAATTGCTCACTGTATTACGTTTTTTTTCAAATAGGCGAAATTTGATTAATAACCAGCTTGCTACTTCAAGCGAAATTTTATACTGTTGGAGTTTCATAAGAAAGGCTTCTATTGCGAATAAGCTTTTCTCTCCGTAAATTAATTACATTTGAAGTTTGACGAGGTGTGATTATATTCACTGGTTGATTGAAATTCGTTTTTTCCCGCCTGCGTGGTGAAGAATACACCTTTTTCTCAATCAAAAACAAACTTTCGATCAGCCAGTGAATTCAATCCTCTCCAAAAAAAAAACTCAATCTAAAACAAAAAAAGTTGTCTGCCAACAATCTGAGTAGTTCAAACTGAATTTTCATATTCTCTGACTTTATTGAAAGGCTTCTGGAGTAAATAAGAACTGTTTATTAACAGTTACATATGACCTTCGACGGCGTTTTATTCGATTCACTGTAGGAGGGTCACTTTCTCTTAGCTTAATATAAGTTCAAATTATCGTTGGGTGTGGGGTGTGGGTGGGTGTGTGCGTGTG
>CAJNOP010000387.1:128093-159849 GCA_905250075.1 Rotaria sp. Silwood1
TGGTGGGTATGGGTGTGGGTGTGGGTGGGTGTGTGGGTGTCGGTGGGTGTGGGTGCCGGTGGTGGGTGTGGATGGCGGGTATGGGTGTGGATGGGGTGTAGGTGTGGATGTGGGTGCGGGTGTGGGGTGTGGATGTGGATGTGGGTGTGGGTGGGTGTGTGGGTGTGGGTGTGGGGTGTGGGTGTGGGGTGTGGATGTGGGTGTTGGGTGTGGGTGTGGGTTGGCTGTGGGTGCAGGTAGTCGTTCAAGAACATTTCACACCCACATCCACACTCACACCCTCAAATGATTAGTTTCTCACAATTTTCTCTTCATCAAAATTTATTTGAAAATAAATAACATTTTCATCTATGTTTTTGAACTTTTTACAAGGAGTATAGATTTTAAAATAATTTTCTGTTTAATAGTATCAGATGAAAAGACTTCTAATAGAGTTCTCTTAGTTTAATTGTTGCGAAAGGCACAAGCAACTGGCTATTGCTGTTGTCAAGTTATTGAGATTACACTGAAGAGTTAGATTCTTCAACTATAATAATAATATGACTACTTTTTGCAAGCAAACGACAAGAAATTGATAAAATGATTTTCTTTTTGTTGAATAAATTCCAACTTTTTACTTAACTTCAACAAAGAAATAATATCATATTATCTTCTGGATTAAAAATTAAATTTTTATTTTGTATCTGTTTCAGTTAGATAAACCTAAAATGAAATAAAGAGATATTGATTTTCTATGACGATATATATACAGTATGTAGAAACGCATCTGACAAAACTTAAACCTTATGTTCTTTCAACTTTTGTTTGTTTTTGTTTTCGTCTCTGATAAAAAAATTTCGTATAGCAAGAATATAAAATATCCTTGAGATATTGATTACAAACGAAAGAAAAAAAGAATGTATGCTTTTGCTTTGTTCTTCAATAAGCACGTTTTTTGTTGTTTTCATCACAATTGTTTTCATTTCTCTTTCTTTCTTCTCATGTTCTGGCATTCTGTTTTTAAAATCTCTTCCCGAAAATGAATTTGCTTGAATTATGACATTCTAAAAGAACAAAAGACAAAACCAAAAAAAATTTTCTATCAGTAAAAGAACTAATACAACGAATAAATTCATCATGACTTTGTTTTGTTCCGATTCCGACTATGGTGAAGATAGTCGGAACAAGTTCAAATATGTGGATAGCTTTTATAGAATTGAATATAGATTTTAATTACCATTTCCTTTTTTTAAAATATACTCATCATGATAGCAGATACATATTTACATCAACATCAATAATGATTCTTTTTCAAAAATGGTATTTCAAAAAAAAAAGAAAATTTTGTTTGCGTCTATAATCGGTTCTTGCTTTTGAAATTTTTAAACAACTCTGTCTATTACTATGTTCGTCGTATATATCTATCGATAAATTTCACAAATTAAAAAAAGACAATTTAGCTCCAACAAAAATCGTTCTTGTCCCAAAAATGAGTTTTTAGAATTAGTGATTTTTATTTAACATCATCTTATATATGATGTATTAAATCACGTCCTTTTTTTATGAAATGCTTCAGACAATAAAAAGAAATTTTGGTCCAACCAAAAAAAACTAAATTTTCCTTATGTAACAGATTATATTGAAATCGTATTCAAGTTAACATTTTAAAAAAAAGAGTCTGATAAATATTAATAGAAACAATCATACAAGTTTTTCGACAACAACATGCATACGAAATATGCTTGTTAAATTGAATTTTTATCATAATCTCAAACTACCAATTGTTTCTGGATGCCCATAAGTACATTTGAATTTTAGATATCATCTGTTTATCATTAGAATGAATATTGTTCCAAATCCTCAGATAAAATCCCAATCAATGATGAACAAACAGATTACTAATTGAAATAGATATTATTAGGATACGCAATTTTCTGATTATCTTTATCGTTCCCATGATGACTACATGACTATTCTGACAACACAGAACTGTTTTTATTAACTTATGCATGTGTCATTTATGATAGCGTTGAAATGTTGAAGAAAACATATCGTATGTGCTTCAGGACACGACATATTCTTCGTCTGTACACATATCTGTTTCATTATATTCATTTTTAACACAATATGTGACCGACGGTTACATTCATTTCTCTCGTTGTTCAAGTGTAATGTATAAGGACAATTCATATCTCGTGTCTGCTTGCTGAATGATAGGCAGAAGAAACGTTGTCGGAGGAGATGATTGCTGTCTGTGTAAACAGAAAAGAACCATTAAAATTGAAGGAAAAACGACTAGATAATACACTTAAGCTCAAATTATCAGTTCATCATTGTTTTTCCATCGAAACTTTAAATGAAAAAAGATGCTAGTAGTAACTATAGAAAAATAATTTTTATTTCTTTTCTTCTTTTTCATATAAAGAATTTTGAAATTCTTTGCAGGAAGAAATACACAAAGAGATTTTGAAATCTACTTCGTGAAATTGTTGTAAAACTTTATGTTGATAATCGTTCAAGTGAAAAATTTATCAATGAATCGAAAGATAGTGTTCCATATTGGTCGTCTTGCTATGAAAATCCAAGACAAGTTAGTTTATTGACTCGAGATTTTTTTCATGGAAACTTCTCGTTTTATTAAAAAAACTAATTTATTGAATTCATTATCAAAATCTAAAAAAATCATGTTTTTTTTTTACGAGAAATTATTTTCAATTCACGTATGTTTCAGATATTAAAACAGTTATACTCATGAAACTTTGTTTCATTCGTCTATATTAATCATATTTGTTGTTGTCGAGGAAAAATCTTCGTAATATCTGAGAAAAGTTTTTCTAGGATAAGACAATATTCTATTGATCTCAGTATGAATGATAATTGCATAAAATTAAGAATGTTTTCCATATTAAGCAATCTACTGTAGATATCGGAATATTTTTTTGCAAAATATATACAAACAATTATCAATGTGTGTTGCGGATTTTTAATTGTATTCAATTAGATTGACAAATTCTAAGAAATAATAATAAATACGATAAAAAAAGCCGTGGTGAGGTACATGCTTCAGAATTCATGAATTCGTCTCAAAGTATAGAGCTGATAATGTAGTATATATTATTTCTTTTTTTAGTTTTCGAGATCCCTCTATAGACAAAAAACTATTCATTAAATACAGTTTTAATAGAGAGCTGTGGTGTTAAAGGAATAATATTTCTAGATTCTGTGAGTAGTTTTCCATAATCGATTGCATTTAAGACACCAATATCAAAATATACATAATTTGAACGTAATTTGAAGTAATGAGTAAAGATAAGAAGAATGCCGTGCTTTTGACGTTCAATGGTAAGTTTTTTCTTCGAAATTTATCAGTAAATCATTTGTTGCGATTATCTTGTTAAATATGTTAGCTGTTGATATCCATTGAATTATTGGAATGGAGGAAATATAAGAAACAACAGTATTGTTTTGGTTATTGAAAATCTTAAATTGTAAAAGATACTTTTACTAAAATCTCTTCAGCTTAATTAATATCTCATGAATGTTTTCATATTGATCAATGAAATAGATATATTCCTGTAGGTACCTAAAGGTTCACTGTCTGTGAAGTTACATTATACACTCAGAGTGCAGTACTATTTTCCATAGATGTCAACTTGAGACACGATAACAACAAGTCCAAGTGAAAAATAAACATATGAATTTAGTAGTTGATCATAGTACTCAACGATGGTGCATTTTTTCATTGAATTGGTTGATTGAGTTTTAGACGATTACAAGTAACTTGCGACTGAATTATTGATTGTAGGATGAATATATAACGAATTACTTTTTTGTCTTTTATACAAATTGTCGAACAGATAGAAGAACCTTCTTTTTCATACTATTTCGCTTTTAATAAAATAATTATTTCAATACTTTTTATTCGAAAATGAATACAATATGATTGACATAGGAAGAGTCTAGTTTATTTTGCTTCTATTCAAACCTTTCGTCAAACTATTGTCAGTATAATCTTTATTTCGATTGAGTGTGGGTGTTGGAAATAATGCGATATTTGCAGATACAGGATTTGTTGTTGTTTCTCTTGGACATTTATATGAAAACATTTTCGAATCTCATTAAATGGCAGAATAGATGTTTGTTCGTTTTCAAATATTTTTTAGACATATATTTTGAAATGAAAATTGTTTGAAATAATTTTATTATAAGAATGAAAAGCATTTGCGTTTAACGATAGGATATTTTGTTTCACATATTACAAGAGAAATAATTAATATAACACTTGAGGAAAACAATATCACGAGTATAGACCAATGTTCAAGTTGTAGAAAAGCTCGAAAGTCATGATAAAACTGAAAACGTTTTCCTTTGTCTCTTTAAGATCTAGAGTGTGGGTGTGGATGTGTTTGAAGGGACGAACAGCACCCACACCCCAAAATTCTCTCGGTTGACAAATCTTACAAAAAGAGAAGTACATCGATATGCATACTTCAAGCTCTCACCCACACGTACATCTATAGTTGAAATTAAAAAGCATACTCAAAGCTCTATGATAATAATTGAAAGAATCCAATTATTTTCCATTTGAACTCATTCCATCAATTCATCGAATGGAACGATCATTTCTTTCGAAGTTTTCAAGCCTTGGTAAGTTACTAATAAGAAATTTTGAAGAATTAAAAATATAATACATCCAATTAAAATTTTGAAATTGACAAAAATTTTGTTACAATTGATTATTTCTTGTTTTTGATCATTAAAATTGAAGACAATATGCTTTATTCTAGACAAAGGTAAGTATGAGATAGAATAAAAAATGATTATATAGTTTCTTTCATTTGATATAAAATTGAATATTTTCATTTATTAACAATAATGCCAACTCTAAAGAAAGAAAATATTTGAAATTGTTTAATTTAGTGCATTCTACATCGAAATCGAAAACAGACAGCAAGAATATATTATTTTAATATAAAAAAACATACAACGTCGATTGACATTTACCATTTAGAGATTTACGAATCTAAAGTAACAGCTTATTATAATATTAATAATTTCGAAAAGAAACAACATGAAATCTTTCAGCGTTTGAATATGTGTTTTGTGACAATGAAAGTTAAAATAACATTTGATTTTGTAAACATCTCTATCAATGTAATCCTAAAAAACGAACATTGTTTCTTAGTTTTTCATATTTGGATCAAAGAAAAAGATTCAGTTCTTTTTTTTTCAGATATGTACTCTGTGTCTAACTTAGATATTCAATTTTTAACCGTTTACATTCTGAATAAATAAATCTCATAAACAAGCTCATCGTTATCAAACCATACAACATAGACAGATACGTATTTTTGTGAGAATAAAATATTTTGTTGAAGTGTAAGATTTTGAAAGGTAAGGTTCATTTGTTAGCAGATGCTCCATTCCATTTGTTAGATCTTCAAAGTTCTCAAAGAGAAAATTTATTCATAGGACTATTCGAACATTACTTTTCAACCTTTTTTGTTAAGTGATTGTAACGTTTATTATCTAATTTCTAAAGACATTCAACTAAAGTATTTTAAATATTTTATAGCATTAAATTGATATAGATGAATGAGTGAACAATAGATGAGCTAATAAAATGAGCTTCTCAGTACTTCGACTATAACTTTTCCTTTTCAACCTCCAGATTTGTTTTTGTTTTTCCAGTAAATGTCAAGTCAAATTCTCTATAAAAGGATTGATCAGATATATTTCTATGAAGTTTTATGAAGAAAAACTAAGCGAAGAATTCTTCACGAGTAAAAATAAGCTCAGTGAATGAATACGAAATTGATCTGATAGACCTGCATTGAATTTCTAGAATTTTTGAATTCAGCAAAAAAAGCAGATTGAGCACTAACATATTTGCGCAATTTAGAACAAATAGACTTCAACGTATTCAAAGATATCTTTAACATATTAGTTTTGTTACCTATAGAATAACAGAAATCAATCTAATAAAGTTTTTGTACAGATACTAATTTAAATTTCTTGTTCTCTTAATTCATATTTATAATTTACATAGAAATGAAATGATTTAATAACTAATGATAAAACGCCATGGCAACAATGAATGCTCAAAGCTGTTTATTTTCATGTACTTGAGAAACAAATAAAATCATTTACAAACAAATTATATTCATCTAGTGCGTCTTCTATTTCGAATGAATTATTAATTTGATCATCTAGATTTGTTTCTATAATCTCTAGTATCAAAACGATAAAATAGAACATCGATCTATAGATGATTTTATTTTCATTTTTGTTCAATTTTTGATTTCGAATCCAGTTATTTAATATTCATGTTGACTTTTAGACCTTCTTAATTTAAAAAAAACTTACATTAACTATCAAAATATTAAATTTATTCGTGATTAGAAAAGAAAAACTGCATGAATCGTATCACTTTCATTACAAATTCCATGATCAATAAAAAAAAACATTAAAAAAGACGGAATTCTTTCAATACAATAAGAAAAATTGATTTTTTTCTGTCTGTAGCATAACACAAGACAATAGTTTATCAAAGTATTTAGAAGAAAGATATTTGTTTAGTCTAGTCTTTATCAATCATCTGAAAATTCTAACACAGTTAACAAAAGCATTAAACTGATCTTGTTTTTATTATATGTATCGTATATATTAATAAATAAGAATCATCATTCATCTGGTTGTTATTTGCAGTTAACTGATATGTTAAATATTAATAGAATAATAAGTCTAGGATTGATAGTAATGTTAATCTCAATTGAATGACAATTTTCTTTTGAGACCAAGTAGAAGAGGACTACAAAATAATAAAGAGATGTCAAATTAAAGAAGAGAATATTTGCAAGAGACTTTCATTGCAATCATTCAGATGAATTCCTGCTTTAATGACGAACGTTAAAACTATATGTACTTGTAAATGGATATTCTACTACATGAAATATATAAGACTGAATAATGGGATATCTAATTAATTGATTATCCCTTAATAAACATGAAAATTCATTTTCTAAGAATTCGACCAAGGTAATTAAATTTTTCTTTTTCCCAGGCAAAAAAAATTCTATAAGAAAAACGTAGTCAACCAACATTTTTATCGGTTTAAAATACGACGATATGCGACTGTTTATGATTCTCGATGAAAGAGTGTGTTATCTCAACAAACACAATATAGAATCGATAGAGTGATGTTTTGTTATTAAAATACAAAAGATGAGAGAGACTTAGGAACATGTGTCTGGCTTAATAAAATTTGAAAGGTTATCATAGATCCATTACTATTGTACGTATTTTCAGTTTACATAAAAGTGAATATTATAGATTTGAAAAATTTACTCTCTAAAAACAAAAATATCTCCTATCTAGTGCAAATAGGATGAATGTGTTAATATTTCTTGGTTGTTTTTATCTTGTGTAGCTTGCTGGCTATAAAAGGATAATATTATATATATATAATAACTTGGATCTTCGTTTGAACCATTAATAAACATGATGAACACTCTTACTTAGTAATTATTGTCACAAGATTACATATAAATATTAGTCTATATGATATTCTTCGGAGAAAAAAATATATGTAATTTAAATAGTTGACAGTAGACAAATGATCGATACGTTCATCTCAATTTCTTTTTTATCTGGCTTATATATTATATCTCTTAAGAAAAATTATTACTGATAATACAATAAAAATATTTAATACCAGCATAACTTATATCAACACCCTTATCTTGTCATTAATCGGCTGTGAAGATTATATTACAAAAAAAAAAGAAAATGAACTACATTATTAATCACTTCTTTTTATTTTTTTTTACGCATCTCTGTTCATGTTCAGATATCTTTATATTTATCGTGATGATAGAGAAATCTTTGTATTTCTGTTTGCATGTGCTAATTTTGCTCAAACGAGACAAATAGAAGGTTTATGGATCAAAGCTAAGAAAATTTCATTTTATGATTTCTTTCCTTTGATCGTGCGATTAATTTCACATATGATGAATCAGTCGATATTTTCGGTTTACTCTCGATTCGTCCCTAATTGCCCTCACCCGCAGTTGCCGTGTGTGTGATGTTTCTTTGAAATTAGAGACGAATTTTTCTAATCAGGGACGAATCGAGAGGATCCCATATTTTCTACCGATCTCGTGTGAATGTGAGTGAAAGCACGATTCACATCCACACTTGACAATTTTTTTAAAAACTTGTAATGATCTCAATGAAAGAGATTGGAGGTAGATAAAATTATAAATAAATAATATGATGAAATAACGAGTAAATCTTAATGAATCGGCTTAATTGATTAGCTCTACGAAACAGTACTTCATTTTTACAAAAAACTTTTCTTAGTTTCGAAGCAACCAATATACTGAAATGCGCTGTACATTCCAATTGAGGAACGAAAAGTGTCATGTAGATATTAAGAAATTCACTGAGCTTGTAATGAAACGAGAATATTCTCGATGAAATTTGCACTGTAGTTTGTCAGTAATCTAGTCTTATAGAGAACGAAATTCCACAATTGTTTTTGTTTTTTCAAGTAAGGACTTTCCAACTATCTCATCAATTCATGATATATCTTCAATATTTGATTGAAAATTCGATTGATTTTGTATAGAAATATTACTTCAAATTCATCACAATATGAAATATCTTATTATCGATTCAGTTTTTATGGATCGTATTCTTCATGTTGCTGACTATTCTAATCTTATTTAACTTAACATTTTGAATTTCAATAAAGGAACCGTGTCACATTGTTTCAAAGGTAATGAATACACATATATCAATTTCTGTTCGAAGATTGAGATGGGAAACATAATAAAAAACAAAAGATTATGCAATATTAAATTTTTTTCTTGTTTAGACATTAACTCTCTTCCAATATATTGCTAAACAAATTACGAATCTTACTCTTATCGGTAATGAAAACAAAAGTGGAAGAGAAAGCAAATATTATACAATGGATGTTTATGGAATTATCTTGATTTTCTACAAAAATTTCAAGTATTTGACTATTGTATCATCGTCCATTAGCTATCATCCGCCGTTATCGCTCAATGATTTACCATCGACTACATTTTGCTTTATTAGATGGCTGTCTTAAACAATTAACTACATTTATCGTTCAAATTGATTATATCATTATGTGTCACTGACATCTTACAGCATTGGAAGCTTATCATTTGTGTAACTTTCAATGTTTTTTAGTCCGTTGATCAGATTGGAAGTTGGAAAAAGGAACACATATAGATTGTTCTTATGTTGTTGCAGATAATTTTATAATCAATTATCACATATTGACGATTAGTTTAGACGTCAGAACTATAAAAAAAAAAGAAATGAATATAAAACTAATATTCTAAGAATGGTAGTAACTATAGATCTATCGTTTTCAGCAATTGTAAGAGGAGATATCGAAACATCTTTTTCTCGGATATTATGTAAGGTAACATCACTTTCAACTCATTTATTTCTGGAATATCAAATTTTTATTTTAAAAGAAAGAGATCATTTTCATATATTTTATTAAATATTTTGCAGAAAAAACAAGTGTGAATTTAAAATGATTTCGCCTTATATAATATCGAAGAAAATGATATCCGGATGTTTTCTCTTTTGATTGCTGAAAACTAGATTAATGTCAAGAACCGTTCTCGAAATATTTATCTTACACTTCTCTCTTCTTTTAACTCTGAAGTCAACAATGGCTAAAACGAACATCCACTTATGAAATAGGACGACAAAGAACAGTTTTTCATTTTTTTCATTAATTACTTGAGACTTATTCATTTACATGAAAAACAAAAAATCAAAGATGTAAAAAATTTTTAAATAATCACTTCATGTAACTAAGATTTTCTTTTAGTCTTCAGAAACTTATGCTATTCGAATGAGCATAATCATTTGATTAAAAGAGACATATATTCGTAGTTATTGCTTCTTGATTTTTAAGATAAAGATTTTAATATCTTTTTCAAAATAACCTTTCAAATCAATGTAAAATAAGTTTAGGTCACATTATGGTTATAACATTCTGCTCAGTACTATGCCATCGTATTAAATACTACATTTTTTTTTGAAAATCTGTAGTATCGAGTGGTTCAAAGTGTCGCAACGAGTTATAGAAATAAAACCTTTTTTTTTAAAAATCAATAAGATGCGTTTAGGTTTTGACCAAAAGTCCTTCATGACTTTCAATTCAGTCGAATAGTCACTAAAAATTCGGATCGATTAAACACTCATGTACTTCGAATCAATAATAATCTTCGTACTCATTGATAAATGTTGGCAGATATACATTCAAAAACTTGTCTTTTTAAGAGTTTTCAATGAAACAAGTTTAACTTCGTAGTATCGAAGTTGAAGTTCATTTGTAAGTTTGAAAAATTGAAATAGAACTGTCTAACTACACGCTAGGAATTAAGATGTTGAGAAAATTCATTTTTATATCCTAGTTTTTATTTGAAGAAGTTAACTAACATCAAGTTATTATTGTAGTCATGATCAATATAAGATACATGAAATAGGATACAAAAAAAAACATTTAAACAAAAAAATTGAAAAGATCTATGAAATCTATAAAATTGTTTTATAGTTCAATCGATAAAGATGTATTTATAAAAAAAAAATATCCTTTTATTTTTCAGAATGTACTTTGTAATTTGAAATATTTGTCATTAATATGCTATGATACAATTTGTCTATATGATGAATTAGTGGTAACTCTTCTTAATCGTATGTCGTATCTTGAAGAATTATCTTTATATATTTGTATTATAAATCGATTTACATTCGTCGATGGAACTCATCTTCATAACAAAATCCTTATTCATATGCCACGACTTCATACATTTAATTTTTATATTAGTACAAAGAAGGACATCGATGATGCAACTCATCACATATCTAATTATGATATTCAACGAACTTCTATAAATATAGATCTTTACCAGAGGCCTTGTATTCTAGACTATGTCGATACTTTTAAGACTGTATGTCATGTTTTCTCACTCCCATTTATATTTGATCGTTTCAAACAGATCATAAACAATCTTCCACCTATTATATTCAGATCTGTAACTCATTTGGAATTATAGAATGAACTTTCATTCGAACATGTATTTTTCATTCAAGTTACTCGAACTTTTCCATTACTTAAACCCACAATTTTGGAGATCTTACAAATATCCATTCGTTGACAACTATTCATATTCCATTATTGAATATTCTCATCTTATTTCACTTGATTTAAGTTATGTTGAGCAGTTTCTGAATGAATTTAAAACACATTTATCATGTTTAACTGAATTAAAAGTTCCATATGATCAATTAAAAAGAGTAACAAAAAACTTTACAAGATATGCAACAAGACAAAATTGTACCAAAGTAAAACGATTAATTGTTGAAGATTCAATAGTTCTCTCTGAAGATGTTCATCATTATTTTCCTTCATTGTAAATTCAATCTTGTTTTGATTTTTCATTTAAATAAAAAACAATAATTAACATCTTCCATTTTTTGAGAAAATAGAAAAGGTGTTAAATATTATTTGTTAATGATCGGACTATACGCAACATAAAACAATTCGGTGATCATTTGCGATCGTTCAATCTGAAGAAAGAAATACGAAAATGGTTATTTATTGCTTCAATTACATAGATGATAACAGAATCATTTCACATCAAACATGAGCAATAGTTATTAAGATTTCTTAGTGAATAGTTGTTTCAGAATCATCTTCAAATTATCTAATTTCAATGACATTTATTCTCTAATCATAATCATAGTTTTATGGATCGTTTCGATTTATAGTTTAGGTGATAAACAAAAATCATAATTTCGTTTTCTTTTCCTGAAAGCTCTTTTTCTTACTAACTTCTTTTTTTGTAAGTTCTAAAGATTTTTGGAAAGATTTATTGTAGTCAATATTGTAAGAGGAGAGATACAGCGGATATGCTCAAATGATTTGTTATGGTCGAACGATTTGTAAGTGAACTGTACTTTCACTTATGTTATATCGACTACAATATATTTTCCAATGAAAACTTAACAATTTCCAACAAAAAAATTATTAAGAAATCTATGATACAATGCTGCAAATATGATAAAATAATTTATATGGACAGACAAATACAAGAGACTTCTATGGAAAAAAGCCTTGTTCAAATGGAGACCTTTGTAAATTCTTTTCTCACATTGATGTTTAAATTATAATATCATAAGTAACTTGATTGTTTCACAAGATTCATTACTAATATAATTAGCTAACATGTTTTCCACCTCGCTCATGATTCATATTAATCAAATTAATTTCTTGGTCTCCAGACAACGAATAATAGAAGTCTTTATTGTTTCTCGATATCAATATAAAGCATTAACTAGGTGTTCTCTTTTACAAAGTAACTTGATATTAATTCTACAGATCTATGCTGCCAATTTTTAGCGAAGGGTAATATATTGAACAGTTCTATCAGATAACGAAAATCATTCCATCATACTCAAAGCAAGCAAACCAGATGACACTGTAATTTTGAGACGATTCATGGCATAACTCTGAATGAACTAGGATGGTCTCAACCGATATTCAAAACTCCGCTTGAAAGAGTCTAAACATAATGAAACCACCGCTGGCTTTCAAACCGTCGAGAACAGATACTACACCTAGATCTTCGCTGAAAAAGCCGAGCAGCAATAGCTGTTTTTTTGTTTTGCTATAAGAAATCTTCATTATGATATTGTCATTTCGCATTTAAAGAAAGTAACAATGAAAGTAAAATTAACAATAACACGAGATGATTTTATAATAGTGAATGTAACTATTTGGTATCATGCAGATCACTATTCAAAAAAATTGATTTATCTCAAC
Source organism: Rotaria sp. Silwood1 (assembly GCA_905250075.1). Taxonomy (NCBI): domain Eukaryota; kingdom Metazoa; phylum Rotifera; class Eurotatoria; order Philodinida; family Philodinidae; genus Rotaria; species Rotaria sp. Silwood1. Next base: position 140,953 of record CAJNOP010000387.1, read on the forward strand.
CATTGTTCAACTATCTTACATCGAACAAAATTTATCTCTAGAGTTTTTATAAAAATGGTGAGAACCTTGAGATAGTAATCTGAATTACACCAGTTAGGATGATTCGAATCATTCCAACTGGAGAGAACTTTGAAACCCTCTAGTATTTCTCAAGTAGGTTTTCAAGTATTGTTCCTTAGACAAGAAAATGTTCGTCTCATTTTGCTCTATCTTCTCATGTGAAACGAGGCAAATATGAACTAATTTGGCCGATTATCAATCGAAATTATGAAACAAACAAAAAAGAACATGTTTTTTTCGAGTCATCCTTCCTATCTTTGGATGAATATTTCATTTTTATGAAGTCTCACGAAACAAAAATAACTCGATGAAAAGCAAACTACTCTCTCTTGATAAAAAAAAGAATTTGAAACCATCTATCAATTCTCTGAAAATAGAAAATTCTGTTGTGTGGATGAGATTAAAAATACTAATCATATAATCATTAATTTATATAGTTCTATAGTATATGTCTTTCTTTCATTAGTACGCAGATTAACGGTACATACATTATTTAATGAATTTGGCTTTGACTATCTCAAGGAAAGATATAATAATTCTGACTCATATATTCATTATGTTATACGTATTTCTTACATCTTCTCCACAGAAAAGTATACTTGATCTTATGTGGGACACATTTCTCAATGTCCAAACACTTACGATCAACATGTACTTTTTTTTACACAAAATGAGTTGAATCGATTAGTTTGATGTAAATATAGTTTTATAGTAATTGAAGATTACAATATACGAGTAGATGATTTTGTTTGTGATATACTTATAGTATATTTCTCATAGAAAATGAATATTCTGAAACAAGTCAAAACAATTTCAATTCAACATTATACTGACAATATCTTTATTATGCTGGTATTAAGAATGCTATAGATTTTCTTAATTTTACAATAAAGCATATCCTTCAGCCCATTTTTCACGGCGATATTTCTTTTGTTTTTCTGACTTTGTTACGTCTAACTATACCATCATTCGAGTTCATGAGTATATGACATATGGAAATCTCGGTTTATTAAATTCATGTAGAATTATTCTATAAATAGTTATTTAAAATTAAAAGTATTGTCGATAAATTTTATATGTCAGAAGAAACTAGTGCTAATTATTTTCAGTTTTTTTTCTTTGTTATTACATAATTGCATTATCGTCTAAGATAATATTTATAGAAATATCATGACATTTGTCGATCTCTATAAGAGATGGTTTTATTTTATTTTCAAGTTTAAATGAAAATTGTTCAAAGTTCTCTGCATATTGTTTTCTTTTTCTTTTATTAAAATCATCATAATTGGTATACTCGAATGATGATAACATACAATACAATAGTCATTCACGCTCTAGTGTCTTCTTTGTTTTTACAAAAAGAAATTATTTTCCTAACTCATTTCCCTATTATGAATGAATACTTCATTTTTAGGAGAAAGAGAAAGTTTTTATTTTTGTCTTTGCTCATAAAACTTTTCCAAATCTCAAGAAAATAAAATATCCTTGAAATATCGATGACAAACGAAAGAAATTTAAAAAAAATGTTTTCGTTTTATTTCTTCTTCAAAAAAAGTATCTTTTTTTATCATTTCGATGATAGTTGTTGATTTAATTTATTTTCTATCTTCTGATGTTATAGCATTTTATTTTTCAAAATATCTTCTACAAAATGAAACTGATTGATTGATGAAATCCTAGCAAAACGAAAAACAAAAAAAAATTGACGTTTCTCTAGAAGTGAGGGTAGTCGAACAAGTATTTATTTATCGATCAATCCAAAATATAATGACTTCGTAATATAAAATGTTCTTGTCTCAAAAATGAATTTTTAGAATTAGTAGTTTTTTTCCACTGTGCCTTACATACTTTCTTTTGATAGATAAAAGGAAACGTAAAATTGTATGAGTAACTTAACCTTGTTTTTCTTTTTAAATTTCAAAAGAAAGAGAAAATGTAATCAGAAAATTTTATAATTTATTAGATGATACCTATAGAAAGTAATTATTAGTTATTGCCTTTCTTTTCTGTTTTATAAAAGATTTCAACATTTCTTAGTTTCACGTACATAACCAAACTTCTAGTGTACTGTAATGGTTCATCTTTATATAAGGATCCAAAACAAGTTAATTCATCAACTCAAGTTGATTTTAATGAAGACTTTTCGTTTGATTACAAAGAATAATTCATTGAACATATTAACTTTGTAGAAAATGTAATCTTCATTTTAAGAATAGTTAAGATATTGACATGGGTATAATCATCAAAATCTGCCATAAGATAAAATTGAATTTTCTTGGTCATATGTATCAATTATGAGTAGACAATAAATGTAATAAAGGAGTAACTATCGTTCACTTATTATGAAGGATAACTGTATAAAATAAATCTTTTCGATAAGCACGTTCTGTCAATATCACAACAAACTATCAATGACCTGTATTACTGATTTTTATATATGTATTCAACTGCATTCACAAATTCAGAGAAATAGTGATGAATATCAAACTCTCAAAATTATTTTCAATATTAGATTTAATCATTTCGTGATTGTGGATATATAAAAAACAAAACGAATGTTGAGGCACATGCACCAGAAGTCATGAATTCCTCTTAAAGTATACAGCTGATTATACAGTATATATTATCGTTTTTATTTTCTTTTCCCGATATATCTATAGAAAAAAAAATTATTCATTTTATAGATTATGAATAGAAAACAGTGACTCAAAAACAATACTATTTCTAGCTTTTGGAAATAGTCTTTTATATTAAACTACATCAGATAAAATGTTAGTAGAAAGAATGAATTGAGTTTAGATTTTATAAGCACTATCGTTTTTGCATATTCCACTTTCTTTTGAACGTAATCTAATGTAATGCGTAAAAACAAGAAGAATGGCGTGCTCTTACTTCATTTGTGACAAGTTTTTCTTTCCCCTTGAACAATGCATCGCTTGTCAGAAGGCGCAAGTGAAATCAATTAATTGATCATATCAACTGAGTCATGAAAATTGAGAAATATAAGAAAGAACAGAATTGTTTTGTTCATTGAAAATTTCAAAAACTAAATGCTTTTATTGATCAAATCTATTCAGTTTGTTTAAATATTTACGAATTTTTAATATTAATCAATGAGATAGATAATTGTTTCTAATTACTGAAAAAATCACTGTCTATGAAATTATATCATATGCTTAGAATTAAATAAAGTATATTCTGTGTTTTTATAGTTTGCAACTTCATAGACGATAAAAACAAATCTAAGTGAGAAATAAACTTGTCAATCTAATGATTTCATGATAGTAATAGACCATTGTAGGTGTATTCGTGTATTTTATATGATTTTTTTCTCTCTTACAAAAATTGTTCAACAGATAACAGAACTTTCTTTTGTTTTCATAGTACTTAGTTTATTCAAATCTTTCGTCAAATTATTGTCGGTATATTCTTTGTTTCGATTAGATGGGAATGTTATGAAGTTTCATAAAAAAGAAAACATACTCAACAACTTATTTGTGTATTTTTCTCTTTAAGTTTTGATGTTTTTGAAAATAATACAGGCATATTCGGACATATATCCGTTTTCCATAATTTTATAAAGACAATTAGAAAAAGTATTAATTAAATAGGTATATACATAGCTAGACTAGAATATTTTTTATTAGATTTGTCTTGTTTTCCGTAATTGATATGACAAGAGAACAAATTGAAGGGTCTTCGTTGCTTAATATAGTCATAAAAAACTATTCAATTCTCTCATCAATATAGACATTGTTCAATTGGTATTTTTTTGCCGATTTCGTTATGCAATGAACTGATGTAGTTATCGAGTGTTTGTAAAAGGGACAGTTTTATTGCGATATTTATTTTGTTTTTCTTTCCAAAAAAAGTGAACAAATGTGAGTAAATAATAGGTGAGAAAATGTACAAGCAAAACATTTCATTTGAAGAGAGCTTGTTACAATGCATAATTGAACTAAACAAATAATAAAATAATGTATAAAAGGAAATTACTAAGATTATTAGTTAATAAAATTGATCTGAATATGAAGTATCTTTTGTTTATGCTTTATATTTATTGATTTAAATCTTATAATTTCAATTAGTTTGTTGTCTGTTGACAATAATAAGAAAATATTTTGTTATACTCGAAGTACGTTAATTTCGTTGACTGAAAAGTATCTCTGCCTTTTTTAGAAATCAAATTATGTATAGATCAAATATTTGATTTTGTAAAAGAAATCTCAATAATAATAAATCAATTAATTAATCAACCATATATTTCTTTTCTCATTAGACTTCCATGAAAGAATTTTGATAAAGCTGTGTTAACATTCTATGCGTGTAAAAGAATTTTCGTAAGAACAGTATGTTAAGAAGTATAAGTGAATCTTTGAAAAGTGGAAGAAAAATTTGATCTAAATGATATTTAAAGAAAATTGCAAATGTCCCCCTATGAAGTCATATCCTTCTCGTCACTTTTATGAGAAGTTTCTATCAATAAAAAGGCTTATAATAAAAAATTTATTGACATACTTATATTCGATATATATGATAGAATTCAGATTGATGTTGATGCTTAAAGAATATTTGCGTAAAGTTTTTTGTTTAAAATATTAAGTAACTTCTCCCGATCGTAACGTATTAAACAATGAGTCTTTTGATAAGATTCATAAACAATTTTCTTTGTGTTCTAATATTTATTTAAATATAATTTATGTTTCTTTTTTCAAATGACTTCAGTTCAATTCAAATAGTCATTAGTCCAGAAATCTTACTCATATGAACTGCTGATCGCAAGATTCAATTAGTATGATTAGGTACAACAGATCAGGCATCATATAATCATGGTTGCATAAGAGGAAAATAATTTTTGAATTTTTATATCAAGACAGAAGAACTCTTTGCCAGTATTTTCATATGAAAAAATCCAATATGATTTTTTTATATTAACCTCTTTGTGTATCTGTTGTGTCTGTTATTTATTTGATTAAATTAGTAAATTGAATGAAGACATTAATAATTGTTTTCTTATTTAAACGATTAATGTGGAAAATCAGCTATTGTAATCAATTTAAATTAAATAGTCTGGTTGCTTTACCTTTTATTTTGAAATAGGAACAATGTTTGACCTTTTCATGGTCATGTAAAACAATTGAGAATGTTCGTTTCCAGAAAAAAGTGCATTTTGATCAGAGATTTCTCTTTAGGTTCTCTAATAGTGTAGAGCTAAGTTCAAATTTGGGTGTGGGTGTAGATAAAGAGAAGACCCCTACCCACACCCACACCCTTCAAAAAAATTTCTTCAAAGAAAATGTTTATCAAGATCAAATAACAGGAAAATTAGATTTTATTGGAGATACAGTAGAACCATTTCATTTTATTTTACATCCAAAAGATTAACAAAATTTAACTCGTGAAGATCAAGATAAAGGAAAAGAATTATATTCACTTTTAGTTCAATTTGAAATTATTCAAGGAGATACAATAAGAAAAATATTTCGAAATAATTCACAAGAACGAGATAAAATAGAAAAGATAATTCGAAATGATCTTGATCCTTCGATTGCCGATCCATTAATTAGTTTATTAAATAGTAAATCTTATTTTGAAAAAAAAAAGATTTCGACGATATTGTTTGTTATAGTGAAGAATTATGGCAAATTTTAAATATAAATAGAATAGAAAAAGAATTACCACAGATATATGAAAATGTTTGGAAAGATTTAGAAGATAAAATAGATCCACAACAAGTTAATATTTCTCTATTTGAACAATCAATAGAAAGGAAAATATGCGAAAATTGAATTTAATGGTAGTGGTCATGAAACAAAAGATCTTAAAACATTTTTAATAGAATTAAAAGATAATATTAGTCAACAAAATCAATATTTTTATCAAACAGATTTACCATTTACTATTAAAGAAGAAGAAGGAAATAATATTCGAATTTATCAAAAAGAAAAAAATATTTTAAAGTCTGGTGGACTTGCCAAATATAAATATGGAGATGTTAAAAGAAATATTGAAAGAATTTTAAATAAAATTTTAAAAAATATTCAATTTGAAAATGATAAAGAATTAATTTTGTCGAAAATTTTGTCTTTACAAGGAGATATTCGTTCATTTAGAAAAGGTTTAAAAACTAATTTAAAAGATTTTATAGATCTTCAAGATCAAGAAAATGTTCCAAGTGAATTAAGATTTTTTTGAAGGTTTTAATCTTAATAAATTTTTGATTATTGAAGAAGATAAATCTTGGTGGGGTTGAAATGCTTTTGCCGTTGCAATGATAGGACTTGTTCAAGTCGTTGCCGGAGCTGTTTTAGTAGCCTTTGGTTTGACTCAGATAGGCAATGCTTTAATTAGTGAAGGTGTTTCTAATATGGCAGAATTATCAGGTACTTTTAGTTGGAAAGAATGGGCAATACAAAAAGCAATTAGCTTCGGTCTCTCTATGTTGACTGTTGGAATTGGAAAGTTTTTGACGGATAAAATTATGGAACAGATTCAAGAAAATGTATATACAAAAGATTGTTAGTAAAATAGAAGAAAATTTATTAAAAGGAATAATCGGTTTAATAAATAATAAAGTAGAAACCTCTTTATCTTCAAAGTAAAAATGAAGAAGAGTTCGAAAAATCTTTTGAAGAATTGAAAAAACATATTAGAAAAAACATTAGGAAAAGATATTTTATTACCTCAACAATTTGATAATATTCGAACACGATGTGTATCTTCTATAAGAAATAGTTATCATCTATTTGCTGATGGTCTAAAGAAATCAAATTCAAAATACGTTAAAATAGCTGCTACTACTCTTAAAGCAATAGATATCATTAATAAGTTGTGGGCTGTAGTTCAATCTATCTTACAGTTCGAACATGTCTTTAATACTTTAAAAGATATTATTGAAGGTCCTACCAAAGAAAATCAGAATATCTATAGAAAAAAACATTAATCAGAACCTTGTCGAAACAACAGCAGAGCAATTGAATAGAATCATTAGAGAATATATATATCAACCAAATTAACAAAAGAATTAGATAAAGTAGTAAGACAAGCTATTAATGGAATATTAAAACAGACTGGAAAAACCATTGTACAAGGAATAAAGACAATGGTTGATTCACAATTTAATAGAAAAAAATCCAGCTAATATATTGAAACAATCGAATCAAAATAGACAAAATCATGCAGAAAGTCAAATTGCTAATAAATCAAGATTCAAAGAAAGAATAACAAGATCGAGCGAAAAGAGAAGATCTACAAAATAATATGAGAAATCCAAAACAAATTACTGCAAGTTATTTGAGAGAAGCAAAAGATAAAGATAGAGCTTTAGGTCTAGCTGATATAAAAATGTTAGCAGATCGTAAAAGAAGAAAAATAACTGTTTACAATTCAGATACTGACGAAAAAGAAATAATAAATCCTTCAGGAGTAAGAAAAATACCTGCTCTTTTTAAACAATCTGCTAAAATCTATTATGAAGCAGATGAAAATGGAGATATTGGACATTATTTTACTGGTAGAGGAACAGAAACATATATACAGATCAATGGACGGAAAGATTGTTTGCTAATAGCTTATCATGAGTCATTAGGGAGAAAAGTAAATGAAAATACTATAGGACAAGAACAAGTATCACTACGCCGTTATACTGCTAAACATTCAGAAAAATATGTTAGAGACGTAGATGGGAGATTGATATGAATAGACGTAATCAGTTGATAGGTGGTACACCAAAGAAAAATCTTTACATCTTCAATCCTATAACTGTAATGCAGGATGGATTGCAAAATGGATCGGTACCATTGGCAAATATTAAAGAAAAAAAACAACTTTCAGATGTTATAAGCAATAGAGATCTAGAAAAAGAAATAAAATATAAATTAATGCCTGAAGCTATGAAAAAATTAAGGAATGAAAATGATAAACTAGTGGTAATTACGTCTCAGCCATCTAAGGTGGGTACAATAAAGCAAACAGATAATGTACGCTTAGATGATCAGAATTTTACTGGAAATAGTGACTATGTTGATTTTCAAGTGCAAATAGGTGGATAGAGATATAAACATCAACGTAGAGGTAATGAATCTACAACTGTCGCACATATTTTAGTGACAAGACCACCAACAGATTCTGATGCTGTTTATCATTATAGCTCAAGAAAAATTGCTAAGACCCTTCTTGATAGTTTAAGTAATGGCAAAACAGTAAAATTACTTGCAGAAAATCTTTAATAGGCATTTCAAATTAATCACCTTTAAGTTTTGGTTAAAATTTATATGTGAACAGTATCAAAATCTTTTCCATCGATACAATGTTCCCATTATTGTTTAAATAAATCTCATTATTAGTAGCATATTCCCTTTCTCCTTATGTATCTTCAGCAATCAATGTGTTGCCTTCTTCAGATTTTATTGATCGAATGAAATGTACTAGAATATATACACTTTCACCTTTCTGTTTTTATACAATTTGACAGTAGATCAGTATAACAGTAATAACTTGCAGGAGTGACTTTTCTCTTGTTATTTTCTTTGAATGATGACATGATCTCGGAAATACTAGCCAAGAAAGTCTATACACCCTCAATCATCAAAGACTGTGAGTGCTCAGTTTGACCGAAAGCTTCAGTTCTTTTTCTATCATCTTGCTTCCATAATACATCAGAAAAAAATGTTTTTTTTTACGACTTACAGTGTTTGCATAATGCTAATGAACGCTATCTCATGTGAAATCAAAATCTTCAAAAAAATCTGTTTGTAAGTAGAAAAATATTTTTTCAAGACTTTGATTTTTTTCATTTTACATAAGATAGAGACTCCTTAGACTTGCCTGTTCATTAGAATTATGTGAACACTATAAGTGGTAAAAAAAATCATATTATGGAAGCAAGACGATAGAAAAAGAATTGGGGCTTCCGGTCAGACTCAGCACCTCCGTATAATTCCAAATATCATTTCTAAAAAGTTTTGTTTGTCACAATTTACTGCAAAAACATTCATATGTTTGTGTGTACAAAGTTTCGTCAAACTAATAAAGAAATGTACGTTTAAAACTAAAAAATTTTACTAATATCCATTCTCTGTTTAAAAACGCCTATTAATTGAGCTATCTCAATTACTTTCACTTATGTATTGCGTTTTTTTGTATAACAAGTTGTCTGTTATGTTTTATTATTCATCTTTCATTATTGTACTGTTTCCTATTCTATAATAATTTTCAGTATATTGTGCCAACATATTTATATTATATATTAATATGTTGAAATTGAGTGTTCCTTCCCTTTTCTGTATTACCCACACTTTTGATCTTGTAGATGATTTTTAGCAAATGACGGCTAGTCGCTCTTCCATACTGCTGTCTAGTCAATTTGGTACTAATAAGACAAAAAAATGTGAGCAAAAGAAGATAGAATTGAAGCATTTTAATTGGCCTTGTTAGCATCGTATACTTCATGCCTCACTATAACATTGATGACGTAAACTGATCTGATAACCATTTTGTCTGACGGCACACTCAAAATTTACCGAAATTAATATCCAAAATAATCAGTAATACCTTGACCAGAATATCTTGATTGTGAACATTTGCAGAACATTTCAAGATGAAAATGTGTCCCTACGTTGTCATTAATAGTCAAAGACTAAACTTTATCTTCGATACAACACCAAAAATTTTTCGGATCGAGTATGTGTAACGAAACCTCTCAACACTTTGAAATTTTTTGTTCAGAAAGCAAGCTTTGATTCGTTCTATCATGACTGTAGTGGATTTCCTCATGAAAGTAAAACAATTGAAATCAAGTGGATATGTGATAACTTACGAAAATTAGCAAATCTTGATACTGTCAAAATCAAATTTTTCATAAAACCAGTATCAAGCTAATCCATGTGAAATTCTGGGCGTCAAGAACTAGCGTGATCATCTTATTTCATTACATTTCAGTAAAGGAACTTACATCCTGAAATGCATCCAAATCGATTGCACAGATTTGATGTAATTCTATTACAACAAAATGATTATAGTCAATCACACATTGAGTTTATTGTCATCACAGAGAATATAATGTTTGCGAAAAATATAATCATCTATATCGATAATGTCCACTGCTATCAAATAGAAATCATGCTGAAGGTATTATTCATATATGTTTGTTCTCTTTCTTTTTGTCAAGTATTTTCTCTATTGTTTTCTGTTGGAGTCTTCTTATACCGGTTTTTCTTGCTTTGATGTTCTAACCTATATATTTTCCAAATATATTGTGTTATCTTTTGATATATTTCATTTTTTGCTTAATATTTGATGTAATATCTGGTATTTCTATTAAAGTGTATCGGTTTTTAACTTCAAAAATAAACGTGTTCTACATAAAAATGTATAATGGATGTGATGCCTGGCATCTGGAAGTCGAAACCGAATGAGGCAAACTGCCATGACCATGATTTTGATCCAAAACGAGAAAAACTTTATTTCTTTGGGGTGTGAGTGCAGGTATAGATAAAGAGAAAATTCATATCCACATCCACACACCTTATCTGATTCGTACTTTTGGTGAAAGTCACTAGAAGTTGTGCAATAACTCTACAGTGAAAGAGAACACAAGTGCAGCATAATGTTTTCGTTGAGTCGAATCATTGGTGAAGGGTGTGGGTGTGGGTGTGAGTATGGATTTGTCTGTCATTATAAACAAAAGAGATATCCACAACAACACCCACACCTAAGTTTCTAAAGATTTTTAAAAATTTCGTAGCTAGTAGTAAACTCTTTCAGTTCTGTTTTCTGACTCAGAAGACAAAGCCGACACTTTTTCTCTTCCTACTTTGTAAAATGGATTATATGAGTCATATAAAATGATGAAATGACTACCGTGGATAGTTTATAACATAAATATTTAAAGATTCATTTTTTTCGACAAGTAAGTACACGAGTATAAAGAAGATTCGAACAAGTTCTTGCTATTTATTTTTGCGCCTTTGATTCAAAGAGGAAAGACTCGTAAGACAAAGCAAGTCGTTCCTTGGAAGACATTCATTTTAATTTACAATATGGGGCAATGCGTCAATTATAGTAGGAAGTTCGATGTGGAGCGTGAGCGCGAATGTATATATGCTCTCTAACGATTTGATCTAGCTACGAATAATATTTAGAAATGAGAGTTACATTTCAATTGACATCCAAACTCAAAGTCTGGTCCATACGGTCTACTTCAACATGACTGACAAAGACAGCTAATGTCATAGCTGTAAACAAAACCTCTACTTTTTATATCCCTGAGATGGACTATACTATTTAATGATTTTTTTCTTTGCAGAGTCTGCACAATAACCATCTCATTTTAACATGATACTCACCTTTCAACTCAATATTTTAGATGACTTCGATACCGCTGTCGACAAACAACATTGATTGGAACATTTTGCCATTTCCAGATGGTTAGTCTGATGACAAACTTTAATTTGAAGTTTTCTTACGCAGAGAAGATTTTTTTATGAGTTGAGTACTCTTGATTATAAAACTCTCAGTTCATTTTACTATTTATTTTAAGTCTGGGAAAATATTCAGATCAGAAACTCGGATCAGATAAGATTGTCTAGAAGTCAGATCTCATCCAATCCGTAGATGGAGCTCAGCAAGTTGATGATTATCGAATACTTTCTGACTTTATTAAATTATAATGAGCAAGTATAAATTTTGCTGTTGAGTAGAACAGCTCGAATCACCGCAATTTCCAAGAACGGGAGCGAGGAGGCAATATACATTGCTTGCTTTCAAAAACTGATATTTATAACCTTCAAAATTGTTTCACTTATTAATTATTACTTGTATTGAAAATTCTAACAACATTTTTTTCATTTTGTTGTATGAACTGTTCAAAATTCATACAGATATATACTAGTTTAACCTGACAGTTCTGCAGTGGAAAAGTATATGTGAGTTTCTTTTCACATAAGACAAAAATTTAGAAACAATTGATGCATCGTTCGACTCTGTGAATCATATACAGATGCAAGAATCCCGATATTGTTAAAACTTGCAATTCAACTTTGAAACTGTCAATCAAAAGGATAGTAAAATACTGCAAGCTTTACATAGAAACAGCAATAACATTGAAGAGAATTTTTCAATATTTGTAGCAAAGAAGTTTTTTCGTTTGAACTTTTCAATATATCATAATATAGAAAAGCTATTTTTCCATAAAAATGTTCTTAGTGAGCTTTATTTTGAAACATATGATTTTTATATGGGAAAATAGGTGGAAATGTTAATTTGGACTTTAACACCAACACCATCTTAATATAGTACTACTATTTGTCAATGTTACGTACTAAGAGCACTGCTACGCATCCAACTCTTCTACACACCTATTATCAGCTAGACTGTACTATTGTTGATAAATTCTTTTAAAAGTTCATAGTTGCTTGATTTTTTCATTTCTACACAATTTATTCTTTGGCGTCTTCATTCTGTTTTTGTAACGTATACTGTTATCGAATGCTTAACCATCGCTTTGGTTTAAAATGTAGCATGACAGATGGATGAGATTAATGTTTTATATCACACATCCCTCACATACATATAGTTCAGTATAAAATGATTCATAGATAATCCGTTTCTTTTGCAATCGTAAATTGACTTTAAAGGTACTGACTGATTTTACATTTTTTCAATGAGAAAATGTAAGATTAAAATACATAGTATATTTATATGGATGTAATTTGAACACGTCATACAATAATAGGAAAAAATGCTATTGGAATTTTAAACGTCTTCTAACATAAGTGCTGATTCACACACAAGTGAAACAATTTACGATTTTTCTACAACTTCAGTTTTCGTAAACAGCCAACGTACATCGTACTATCGTTTCCAATTACTGAAATGGCACAGAACGAAAGTGCTATCACCTTTAAACAAGTGAGTGTGAATGTACGGATGCGTTTGTAAATCTGATTCACAGAATTCCTCATAATCAGAGCGACATTCACATGCTCTTTAGACAATAAAATGCAACGCTGAGGAAAATCTGACGGCTACAGTTTAGTAGCTTGAACTATGCTTTTTTCGGAATGGTTAGAAGATGAAATTCAATCTTCAGACTTCAGATTAATTAAATATATGTTGGATGTTTTTCTTAGACATTCATGTGGAAGCATTTATATATTTGATATGCATCCAACTCGAGTAGATTCATAGAACACTGAAATGCGTAGTTGCACCACGACCGGAAAAGTCAACATACTAGGTAACTTGAGTAATAGTGAACTGTTTTTATTATCCACAGAATCGACACTGTGAGTTAGCTGTACCAATTATAACAGCTCTCTCTAAAGAAGTTGTCATAGATTTTCGAGGTTTTTGGAACTTACTGAGCATCGACCACGTTTTTTGTCACTGGTTTGTGAGTCAACATAGTAGTAGTCAGAGACCGTTTACCAAGATCTTCAACGGTGAAAATCTGAAACTCCATAACTCAGATAAGACGATTAAATCTCAAAATAGAATTTGATAATCAGTTCTATAAGAAATGCAGAAGAAAGTTAGAGAAAGTGCAAATTCTAAACAAAAATTTTGTTATCTAGCTTACAGCATCATGATCGTTTCTCAAGGTATGTTTGCTAAGATGGTAAATTACCAATTATTCATAAGTTAATGTTTCTCTTCTTTCTATATAGAAGTTTCAAAAAGAGAGATTCTCAGAGACTCTTGAATTCTCGCTGTAGCTGTTTACAGCTATTTGAAAGTTTTCTGTAAGAAAAAAATATTGGTTGTCTTCTGGCGCATGCCTAATAATATTGTTCAACACACACTAAATTATTTTGATTAAATTTAAAAATACACTAGGACTCTTTTTATTTAGGTGGGAACGAGGAGTTATATTTTCCTCTAGAGAACTTGCTTAAACTGGAAGAGTTAGTGGGTAGAGTTCGATGGATCATCCCTGTCTTTCCAGATGGCGAACTAATCAGTTGTATTCGTGCTGCCATTCTTCTAACGCGGCAGAGTAAATTTGCTTGTCCCTTCTTTTCATCCATCTTCTATGACTCTTTTAGAACTCGAGGTTGGTAATGAACTGTATTTGCGATTTATTGGTGGCAGTCTTCTCGATTCTGTTACAAAGTTTATGTGTAATGATGCAGTAATGTCATGGCGACCCGTTATATTTGTAAGTAGAGTTTTACTCTCTTCGTTGACTTCAACGACTAATTTTGCAGGACAATATATACATCAATTGTAATTTAATTCTGAAGCTTTGCACATTGAAAATTAAAGACGATTGTCTCCCTCTTCTAAATATACTAAAAATGCTCATGGATCCTGCTTGTCAGTAAGTATTTCCAAAAATTATGTGCTTCAAATGAGATTTTGAGAATCTTGCAGCAGTTGAGTTTTCATCAATCAGAGAATTCTTCATTCACACATTAATTGAATTCTAAATGTATGATAAATAATTTTCGACGAAAATTCGTCTATTGAGAATGTGTTTTAGTTATTGGTAGCGTGCGCCTTGTTCTAAAACATAAAAGAATGACGTTCTCTAAACAATTATAGGTACCACCAATCGATTCACACGCGTACTTCAGTTTTTCAGCCACCACATCATATGCAGGAGAGAGAGCTGTTTGCGTTACCAAAAAATGATCCCACTCTCAATCAGGTTAGGCCTTAAGCTAATGGCTCACATTTAATTTCTTTTTTATTTGATTAGGGTCATCTGTGCGATTTTATCAATCACTTTGGTACACTCGGTGGCTTCATTCAATTACTCAATCGGTTCACATCTAGAGAGCAAATGTCACTTCCTCTACTAACCGCACTTCTAAAACCATGGTTTCTGTGTGCCGAATATCTGACAGGAAACACAATTAGAAAGTATTTTGTTCCAATCATTGTAAGTAAACTTTTCTTGTAGACATAATCAATCTTTTTGATGTCAAGACGAAAAATAAACTGAATATCTCGCAATATTCAGACATTTTTCAGACAAGCAGGAATACCGATCTCTTTAGAATAAATGTGATTAAACCATTTTTTGTTGTTGATAGTAACCACTGACTCTAATGAAATCGCCTGTATATGACGTGAAAAGACACATTAGAATAGAAGGAATAGCGATATGTTTTAAGGTCACTATCCACATTGGTGAGAATAAGACTCGAATCCACTCCCATTTTACATGTATACTTGACATTTGAAGACTTACACTTCAAGAGTTTTTTCGTAAAGAAATAGTTTCACCAACGCCGATCAGTGGAAAGATAATCTAGGCTTGCTAATTCACTACAACTGTAAGAGTTCTAGTTCCAATGACTGTCTCGATCGTACAAGTTGTTCTATAAAGTTTGAATTGTTCGAGATGTCTATCCGGTGATGTTTAGCTTTTAGAAGATTAGTTGCAGAGTTTACCCAGCTTATGCAACCTCTGCTAACGTCATTGGTAACCTTCTAATGATCAGTAACAGTCGCGAACCTATTTTATGACAAAGTGAGACGTATAAACAAAGGAAATCCAAGTGAATCTCCAGTTTTTTTTGTTTTCTAAAACTTCATCTGAAAGGAGTACTGAAGGTACAAGATAGAGGATGTGGAATACCTTTACCCTCAAATCAACTACGAATATTTTAATCAATTATCTATTTAATAAACTGTTACAGACTGTCGATAATTCGGTTTAGACATATCACAGAAATGTGGTAGAAAGGATTTAGATCTATCATAGCTTGCTTTAGACTGCAACAGACCATGACTGATCAAGGTCAGGTACCGTCGCAAATTATGGACGACTATCCAAGAGTTGATAGAATCTACGGCAGGATCTCTATAAGGTACATCATAAACTAGTTGACGATCTGAAATGATGATCAGAAGACTCATAAGCTTCATCTAAGAAAAGGGTTTATCAGATGCTCGGATTTTGATTTCAGCTGTTATAAACTTAGCAAACATGAAGGACTCTGTTTTGAAATGCATAAAAAAGACCGTTTTCTGGGGTTTATTACTGCTCATTAGTTGACATTTTTTTTTCAGGCGATCGTTCTAGAATTTCTTGATGACTTTCTGGATGATTACTCGCAAACACAGAACATAACAAACAACGCCGACATGGGCAACTTTATAACTCTGATCAAATTTATTCGACATCTTAGTTTCCGTATTTTAGACAACGACGTTGTGCACCTCAACGTAGATACACTCTGTCTCAAAATGCTTCGCAGGTTTGTCCATATCTTTCTCACTTGGATTGTTTTTTCTCACAGACATTTAGAAATTTCTAACCCAGATCGAAACAAAATTTGCTTAGCAAATAGTTTTTGAACTTCATAAATCAAAATTCTTTCTCGAAAAAAAACACTCGCGTTATGCAGTTCAGATCGAAAAATACCATTAAATATTCGTGATACACTTTGAATTAATTCTATTGTAGAAACACACTTCAATGCAGCATTTGTATAGATGATATTCTAACTCCAAAGTCCATCCGATGTCTGGATAAGTGTCAACACATTTTTCACGTTCAATGCATCAATGATTGGTTCAACAAACAAGAAAAAGATACATGCCCGCTTTGTCGAGTATCTGTCTCCCAAAGTGAAGCAGATGCATTGTTAATAGCTGCTGCAGAAGAAGCTGATCAAGCCTAACAATAGGAAAAAAACGAACTACCGCTAATCATTCTTGTTTGACTGTTCAACAAGTTGGAATCGAATATTTGAATATTTTCTTTTAATAATTGAAATCTTCCTTCTTACAAAATCATCACTGCAAGATGGATAAATAGAATGTGCACGTGAGTGTGGATGAAATATGGGTGGGGTGTGATTGGCGCTAAACAAAATTGATATCTTGAGGATACGGATGTGCGGTGTAATTGTTGTATATTTTTACCCGAAGCCACGCACAAGCACCAGCACCCATACTCATACTCATACGCTCTATCATAACCACAACATCCACACCCACACCCAACAGAAGAGGCTTCTGTTTTAGAGTCTCCTGAAGTACCATAGAGTGTCACGCTATATCATGAAGTCTCTAACATAGTAGAAACCTTGAATAAACTACGGAAAACCTATTAAGTACATTTGGCTTCCTACATTCTAAAAAAATTGCTTTCTTATGGAACCTGTGCCCAGGGAAAGAACCTTTTTGGTTCCGTATGCAAAAACAGTACCATTTTTGGTTCTGTAAGAATTTATAGAACCGTTTTTAAGTTCGGCATTTTGGTACGGAATCGAAAAGGTTCTTCCCCTGGGCACAGGTTCGGTAAAAAACCTATTTTTTTTAGAGTGTACTTGTTACAAACGTTGAAATAGTGTTTGCTAATTGTTTGATGTCAGACAAATGCCAAAGCTGCTAGATTGTTGCACTTTTTGTAAAAATGAATTCGTGAAGTACTGAAAAAATACCTCATTATGTTTTCTATTGAGTCCGAAGGACTGCAATATAAGAAATATTTTCGCACACTTTTGTTTTGCGAAGCGTACGATAATAAATATGTGAGCTAGTTTCTCGTCTATCACTAACCTGATACTTTTAAAACGCAGGCAACTATCACAATAAGAAACAACTGCCACTCGTTCTGTGAAATCTAAAGTGAGAAAAATTCTAAAGTATATAATGAACAAATAAAACATGATATCAACACTATATTTAAAAATTTAAAAATCAGCTATCGCAACTAAATTTATATCAAGACAGAACAGTTTAATAAACATGACGAACTATCCTTCATTCAATGCACACTTCACGATGAAGTGCTCAGACATAGGCCCAAAGTCGACTGCTCTCTGTCCCAACTGATTTCTTCGCAAGCACACATGGACATATAAATCTCTAACGAAAAGAAAACTATTCGAAAGCAGAGTATAAATCATTTTCAGTAGAAGCTTTGATCTTCGAATTAGACTCAGTAGAATCTCTTACTTTTGAAATTCAATCCACAATAAAGACTACACTTTTCAAACAAATCATAAAAATGCGCGTCAAGTATCGAAATATAGAGCAACGAATACTGCAGAATGTTTAACAGTCTATCGCACTCAAGGTAAAACGCGATTTGCACCCTCTTTATAAACACAATAAAGTTACTTTATCTTTGCGAGGGTAGTCTGAGTTTGAAGAGGATATGCCAATAAACTACATCAGTGAAAACTTCAATGGTGGAAGAAAAGAAAAGAAAATGACTTTCGAAACTGTTTATGCATTCTTTTTCCCACATCAAGTACAGTAAGAAGCAATTGTACCTATTTAGCGAGGGAGATACGTATATTGATTCTATAAGGTTTCAACTGATAAGAAGTGCTTGCATCAACAGACTGAGTGGGGAAAAGTCCATGATAATCAATCGAAAGAAGACAGAGCATACTTATCCAAGAATTACAACTGAAACCGGTAGAATCCGGCAGATTTTCAGCATCTTCAGACTGCAGTTCAACGAAAAGTGCCGGAATGTGGAAGCAGCATTATAAAGTACAATTCGCCAGATTCTGCCAATGGCTTTCATGCCATACAGATAATGACCAAAACGGTTGCTTTCTCCTGATGTCGCTGGGAGTGTGAGTCTGAGTCTGGGTATGCATGTGACTGTGGGTGCGACTGTGAGTGTGTGGGTGTGTTTAGGTGTGGATGGGGCTAAGTGTGTGTGGATATTGATGTGTGATGTCTCTTCAATTACACCCCTACCTACACCCACACCCACACCCATACCCATACCCACACCCACACCCACACCCACATCCACACCCACACCCACACCTACACCCACACCCACCCACCCACCCACCCACACCCACCCACCCACCCACACCCACACCCATACCCATACCCACACCCACACCCACACCC
>CAJNOP010000387.1:159949-195509 GCA_905250075.1 Rotaria sp. Silwood1
CCCACACCCACACACCCACACCCACACCCACACCCACCCACACCCTCTATAGGCTTGTGCGTTTGCTGCAATATTCATCTCAGCGAGATAATCTCCTGTGAGTGCATCTATAGGACCTTTTGTCGCCTGATTGTACATATGGTATCCAGGATCAAAATTAGCACCGCTGACATTGCCAATTCGAATAGGACGTCTTTGCTGATCTTTAGTTAGATGCACTGATGTGTATCTGCTCATATCTTAAGATGCTTTAATTTACGATTTGCAGTGAAGTCGAGGTGATACGTTCGATTATTGTTTATGTTCTGAATCACAACGTTTCTTCTGACATATGAGAACAGGTATATAAGAAATATCTTGAAAAGAAATATTTATACTATCTTTTTATTTACGAAGAATATTTGGTAGACTGCTGCATTTAGGAACGACTATGTATCTAAACAACAAAGTTTACCTCTGCGAACAATAAAGGGTGACCAAGAAGTTCTGACTCGAGTTGTATAAATTTTTATATAGTGAAATATATATTCACTTACAGAGTCACTTTAAAATCATTATATAATTCATTTTAGATGTTAAACATGTATTCTCTACAGAAACAAATTCGTAAATTCGTTCTTTCTTTGTGTAAAATGAATACTATCTGAATGGCAGCCAACATTGTTGGTGATAGACATGCAACGATGACAGTGAATCACCGATTCACCGTCACCTTTTCACTATACCTTACCGGTAACCAGCCTATACTGGACCTGGTCCACTGGTACAGGATGGTATAAGTCTAATACCGGTTATAGTCACCGTCGCATATCTAGTTGGTGAAATATAATCATGTGTAAATCTTCTATTAGTTGATGATGGATTAAGAAGAAGAAAAAGGTGAGTCTTCATTTTGTTCAAAGGACGAACGAATTTACGAACTTGTTTCTGTTAAGTACACTGTTTAACATCTAAAATGAATTATATAATGACTTTAAAGTGACTCTGTAAGTGAATAGAGTGCTAGAGCCACACAAACCTACTATTTCTTTTTCTTTTTGTTCTGAGAAGTTCATAGTTAATTTTTATTTTCTGTGAATCATATTTGTAACCATATAACTTTCTTACCACATGATCTATCCGAAGTCAATAAATAGTCATTTTGTAGTTCATCTTTTACTACATCGTTTCATCATAAAGACAAATTTATAAGCACATATTTCACGATATAAAAATTTATTATACAAATCGAATCAGAACTATTTGGCCATCCTTTATATGTGAAGAAAAAAGAACAATTCTTGTTATTAAAAGTAGAAGTGAAGAAGCACGTCTTATCTATCTTTCTATTGATAAACATGCAACGATTCAACAGCTTGTCCTTCGCTCTGTCACTTTCGTTCTTTTTCTATCGCTCGCTTACTTTGTTATCATTTTCTTGGCTCAATACGAGCTTTTTTGAGTACGAGTACGAATCATAGATGTCCATTGCAGTTGAAAACCTGTTGTTGCCGTGCGGTGAAGTAATAAAAGGACTGCCACCACCGCGACAGTATATAAAATAAAATTTCAGTACCAATTTCGTTACTTAAAGGATGGAACAGTAATTTTTCACTTATACGATTTACTAAAACCAATATCTACGAATAAGAAATGGATGATATCAGTAAAACTACTACAGCAACAACAGAATTGACATTATAAGGAATAATTATAAATAGAGCATTGTCAAAAATGTTTGCAACATAGTTTATTTCGCGTATATTTCAGCATAGCCAGAATATTGAATCTTGATTTTTTTGAAGATACCTTGTTAAATTCTCTATAACAAACTAACTATAAGTGTTTTAAAACGTTTTCCAATAAGTTTCGAAAGGACTAAAAAGAGTACATACGAATTACTAAAATTCCTCGCTCTTATGAATTCATTTCGTTCATTACGGAAACTACTAGTCATTTTTTGCTGACTTTTAATTCGTTGTGACAATTTTCGAACACGAAAAGGATGTTTTTGACTGTATGATTGCATTTAGCAATAAGTTTTTGTACAATGAACTTGATTTCAACAATACACTTGCAATTTCTAGAACGTTTATTGTATTGCTACAGTGAAGAATTTCAGCATCTCGTACTTTTTTTTTATAGTCTTCTTGAAAAATTTACTAGAGCAAGCTATGAGGATCTTTTACTTCGATTGTTGTTGAAAAGTTAACGAGGCATCTTGAGAAAAAAATCGAGTTTTAATGATTTGCTTCTACAGCGATACGTGCATAATAAACTGTATCGCAAACATCATGAGACGCTCAGAAATAGAAGAAATCAGTTTTTTCAATAAATTCGTGAAAGAAGAAAATAAAGTATATGAAACATCGGTTTTGTCTTTTTCCAAATCATATTGTCAATTTACGAAGAAGTAAAAAATTTGACAATGACAAACTTATTGAAAAATATGCCTACTTTACGTCATTTGGAGATCAACTTATAACATAATCTAATCGATGGTCATCAATGGGAACATATCATTCGTAATTACTTACCAAAATTGAAAACATTTCGATTAAAAATGAGATGATTTTCTCATAATCAACAAATTAAACAAAAAGAAGCTAAGAACTTATTGGATTCATTTCGAAGTTCATTTTGGATTTATGAAAAACAATGGTTTGTCCGACGTTTTATATAGGAAGACATGTCACTTGTCTAAATACTCTCTCTAACAAGCCTGATAAGTACGATGAAATTATTTTAGGTCAATGTCAATACACATGTTCAAATGATGATTATCAAAAGTATTATAATTGCATGACTACAATCAATGCTATTAGATTTTTCAATCATCCAATTCCATCTAACATATGTCTATCGAATATCACATACCTTTGTATAAAATTCTCCATCAATGCTCGATTTTGATCAATTGTTCCAAATTTAAACAAACTGAAGATACTTAATTCTATCGTCTTATGATGATACTTTCGAATCAGAATTGCAAACTATATTAAACCGAGTATCTTATCTAACTACATTGACTATTCATCAGGATACATCAATATCTATATCAATGTCATTATTCAAACATAGAATTTCATCTATTCGTAAATTTAATTTCGAAAATTATGTTCATTATTTCAATGAAAATGAATATCTTCTATTAATTCGTTCATTATTAGCTATTCAATGATTATATATTTATCAAAATGATGAGAAATAATCAGATTATATGATTTTAAAAAGAAATAATGATGGAACATTTCATGAGAAAGATCAAGTTAACAATGATGAACTTATTCAATAGTTAAAAAATCATTTACCGACAACATGTATAGTCCTTAAGAGTTTACATTATGTTCACAATGTTTTTTTTTCTTAGTTTTTCATTTTATTCAAGATTTATACAGCGACAAAGAACATTTTTATTTCTTTCAGTTTTATCCTTGAATTCCTTTCGTTGTTTTGTCATTGGTTGTTTTCTGTATGGTATAGACGTCTATGAATGCGTTTAATTTGACTGTGAGGATTTGTCAATGGAAAGTTCTTCATTTATTTTCGTCTTCTATCGAGTTATTGACGTGAAAACATTCCATCAATATGCGACCGAATGCTTTGACCTCATGGCCAATCTATATATGTAATGTTCAGTGTGTGTCTGTATGTTTCTCTGTGTCGGATCAGAGGTCAAAGATCAAATAAGGTAACTATAGGTTGTCAGGGGCTATCCTATAAGAGTACCCATAGGTCCTCAAGAGCTTTCCTATCCGAGTACCAATAGTCATCAAGGGTTATTGTATGCGGATATCTCTAGGCCCTGAAGGGAATAAGGTTATAAGGCCGAAGGCTACATAGACTATAAAAACATGTGCGATATATAAGCGTATGAGGCTGTAGGGCTATCCATCTATATACATAATATCGAATGCCTGTATGTCTGGTACTGAATGTAATGTTAAATATCTGAGGTCGTACGCTGAAAGAGAAAACAGCTGGGTAGTATGCACGGGCTCTAGCTAGTTTTTATGTTTTGCCTGAAAAATATAGCAGATCAATTGTCTTCCAAAAAACTTCTAATACCACAAAATAAGTGGTGAAAAACTGTATCTTTCCAATATATAATTGAATAAGATAGCATTTGGTCGACTTATTTTATTTTTCATCACGAATAAGATCATCACCATGCTTTCTCGTAATATTTTTCTTTTTTTTTTATAAGTTACACTGCATTTTCGGCTATCATGATAACCGAATATATATACTTGATTTAAACTTTTCTTTTCAGCATTGAAGCACAAGTTAATTATCTTAAATAAAGTCTATTTAAATTCAACTAATATGTGAATCCAAAAATCATAAAATATACAAAACACACATATGCATAATATTGACAGATGATTTTAAAAGATTTTCAAAACAATTAGCAAAAATTTTTGCAACAATCCAATATATACTCGTTTTTAGTAATGTCTATAATGGTATATGTTCACCTTTAGTTAATAATATTCTTAGACAAGTACATTGGCATAAATAATATCCAATGAGAGATTACTGTCTTATGAAATCATAAAAGCGATTGTTTTAGCTGTCGAATTTTTCAAGATAAACTAGTCTATGAAATATTCTTTTTTTTATATGTTACTTGTTCTCACTAATTTGAACTTTGCTAACTTTTTCATTTTCTTTTTTAATAGATCGATTGAATGATGTATGTGCATTACAGTATAATTAGGATACTTCATGAGATTTTTCTTGTATATTTTAATAAACACTAGACTACATGCAAGCTTTATGTAATAGATAAAAGGTCTTTCAAAGAAAAGTCTTCTAGATTTTAAACATGTACTTTGAATAGACAAGATATTTTTCTGTTTCAATAGAGAAACATAGAAAAATCTTGATCGAATTTTAAAAAGAAAATGAAATTTATTTTTTTTAAAAAAATAGTGTAATTTGTAAAAGAAAGTATATAAATTGAATACTAGGGGTCTTTCTATCCAAAAATGTTTTATTCTTAATGTGAAAACCGTTTCAATGAGATTTTTTTCATAATCTTCTAAAGATCATTTGAGATTTTTGTTGACTTCTGTCGACATTCGATAGGAATAATCTGATTTATTTGAGAAGTTCAAAAAAAAATTCTGAGTAGAACAATTAGAAATTGTGTGAATTATAAGAGAGATCCTGGGTGTTAGTGTTGAAGGGGATCATTTTTTGGTCTTTGTTGACGGTTTATTTTTTTGTTTTAAAGGTCAGATAAAGTGAATGTTTCCGACGATAACTCGTCAAAGTTTAGGTGTTTGCCAAGATGACCTATAAATTGAGCTCTAAATTTGGCATTTACGTAGTTTGGAACTCACTTTTAGGACCAAAAATAATGATGATGTACTATTTAAATGGTTCTAAAAGAATATTATTTATTTATCTTTCTATTCTCTAATGGATGCAACTGTTGTGTGTTATTGTATTTCTTTTCTTTTCATTCTTTATAAAAGAAATATTTGTCTACAACAGCGTAAATTCGTCATGTGACGTCTGATTAAAAACTATATAGACAATTCAAGAGAAGTGTTTTTTTTTGTTAAATAGGAAGATTCAAATCTTTTAATTTATCATTGAAGTTTTTGCCTCAGAAGGGGCTTATATTATAGGAAAATCTTGTAATACACTTTCAAACTTTCTGATCAGCGAGGTCTTCTATTGTGGAGAATATTTGCTTCCATTTTTTCTGATTTTTAAGAAAAATGGTTTCGTCAGGACATCTCTAATTTATATACGAAAGAGTCAGTCCAAAATTTCTTTGTCAATTTTGAACGATGTTATTTCTAAATAAAATTATCTCTTTTTTTTTCTGCTGTTCTTTCTTCTCATATCGCACTACGATAAAACTGGGTGCGATATTTTACATATTCTAACAATACTAGGTAATAGTCGAACGAAAGAGTAACTTGTAATATGGCAAAAAGCAGTTCACAGCGAGGTTGAATAACTCTTATCACATCCACTTTTGTTAGAATTTTGTTTTGAGTAAGATAAGAAAGAAGAAGAAAAAGAATTACTTGTATGTCATTGTCTCTTTTGTTACATACATTGGTTCTATTTATCTGAGTTCTGTTGAATTACGAATGGATGGTGATATTACAGGAGCACTTAATTTCTTTAGTCACACAATCGATGGTTCTCCTCCATGGATGGATGGGAACCCTAAATTGGGCTGGCTAAGCTCGAATTTTGCACAAACACCAGTACGAATTACCATTCACGATCTGCGAGGTAAAGAGAACATTATCGATCTCGACACTAATGGCTTTGAAATACTCAAATATGATGGTGATATACATGATGAATTCAATGATAATAGTGAAACCCAACAACATTATTATGAAGAAATTACTAGCGTGTTGAAAAAGCGTTTAGGTGCCTCTCGTGTAATCATCTACAATCACATAACACGTTATCGAGGACCACCACGTCCGGTCGATCAATGCGATTTGTACCACAGGAATCCTGTCTTCTATCCACATGTAGATTATGATCCACCTGCTGCTCACTTTAAAGTCAAACAAATGCTTGGCGAAGAAGTGGCTACCAGAGTAATGCAAAAGCGTTGTCAAATTATCAATGTTTGGCGTCCATTGGGTCCTAATCCTATAATGAATACTCCATTAACCATTTGTGATTATCGTTCATTAGATCTTGACAATGATCTTCATGTATCAGAAATTCGCAATTCCCTAGTTACTATTGCACTCTACATTATCTCGCATAATAGCCAAGATGCTCAAAAGTGGTATTATTTAAGTAACATGCGATCGAATGAAATGTTTGTCTTCAAAATATTCGATAGCAAACCCGATGTTGCTCAATTCGGTGCTCACACAGCGTTTATCAATGAGTCTGTGCTTTCGACGAACATCCAACAATGTAGTATTGAAGTTCGTTGTCTCGTCCTTTATGATTAATAAAAACAATAAACGTTGACTCATGTTAACTAGAAAGAGTAGTCTGAGTGATTTTTAGAAATAAATTCTTGTAATTTCAGTTGTACTTCAAATTTTTGTTAGCAGAAGAAAATAAATTTTATTCATATAAAGATTAATTTAGTACAACAAGATGTGCCTATTTCACATTGTTTTATCTTCAATTTCATTATGACTGATAATTTACGGGTGAAATTTT
Organism: Rotaria sp. Silwood1; assembly: GCA_905250075.1. Lineage (NCBI taxonomy): Eukaryota > Metazoa > Rotifera > Eurotatoria > Philodinida > Philodinidae > Rotaria > Rotaria sp. Silwood1. The sequence goes on from CAJNOP010000387.1 coordinate 167,096, forward strand.
TTCTGGATATAGTATAGATACTCACTAGTATACTTTTGACGCAAGTCACGCCTCTATCGTAAGTAAAGACTTCAAATGACTTAAGATTTTGTGATCGAAACACAGCAAAAATTCCATACTTGGTGGCTGTTTCTTGTTCAGTTAATTCGACTTTTTGAAACATTTCATTTTGTTTTATTCTGTGATAATATTCGATATAATGAAAATAGGATTTTATTTTTTCGTTCTTTATTGATGATGTACAGTAGAGATTGTGCATCGACAACTATTTATTCATGCAAGAAAATTGGAACACACACCGATATTTATTTTTTCATTTTTGTAGATGCAACTCATTATCTTTTTTTATTTTACTTCTTTCGTAAAAAACTAATGAGTTTTTATCACATTTATGTAACGTATAAACGAGGTGGTGAAAAACAAATAAAACTTTATTCTTTGCATTACACAAGTGTATAACAAAGAAAATGGTTAACAATAATTCACATACACTTTTATTAGCTAACTGAAAAATTTATGCTCCATAATCTTATTCTTATTCTTCACACAATGGATGGAACATTAACGTAATATTCAGGTCAGCTGAAAATACACAGAAAACAATTGTCAGCATGTGAAAGTAGAAATGAATTGGGTTGTATTCTTCAGGTTAGTTCATAATCTTAAATCTATTCGACGCAAATGGGGGAACGGCGTACTCTCGTACTCCTGGAATACGCCGTTTCCCTCTTATGTCGCGCTCAAAATATTGAACATCAAGGGAGTAGATGTCTGGCCGTAGGTGTCTACTCTCTAACACCCATACCCTCAATATGATCAAACCTATTTAATGACATAATATAAAATAATTGTTGAGAAATGTTATTTTCAAAAAAGAAGAACATTTCTTAAGAGATATCCAATTCAAATAAAATGATTTTAAACACTTTTTGATGTGTTTGTAAATTGATTATATGATGTACACTGTGATTACCTCAAAGAAAATATGAAATTGTTATTTCTAAGAGAGAATAGTTTACATGTTAAATTTGTTACAGATAAAATGTGCCTAAAACTAACTGATATAAAATTGTTCTGTTTCTCAATAAGTTCAACTTTTTGGAATATATTCAGTAAATGGTGCTTCTATTTGTAAATGTCAATCTTATGTTAAATGAGATTGAACATGAAATGATCAGTTTGCGTGTTCGGTGAAAGAGTAATCGATTTGTAAAAATAAATTTTTTCTAAAGCTTCACTATCCTTTAGTATGGGTGTGGATGCGGCCATCTCGAAGAATGATGAAGATTCATGCCGACACCCCACACTCCCACACCCACACCTTATTGACATTTATTGTCTCGATTTTGATCGATCTGATTTCGTGTGCGAAATAAAAATTGATAAATCCTATTAAAGAATTTCTCATTTCAAATACAAATCGATTGAGAAAATGGAAGATTTTCGTTCTTTGTTTATTTACATATTCTCGAATGATCCCATGGTAGCTCGAAATCCCAGAGCACCAGCATTAATTGTTAGTATCTATAAACAAAAGCTGACTTCTTTCTGGTGACTGGTCTGTCCACCCAGTTTGAGTAAAGATAATTATCTTTAAGATCATTATACTGCTTCTAACGGTTTTCTTTTCATACACATTTTCTATGTTCGCTCGTTTCAAATGTTTATTTCATCTTGAATAACAAAATTCTAGTTTACAAACAAGTACAAATCGAATCTTTGTTTTGTTCATCAGATCCATCGAGTTCGTCGATTTCCTTGGGTTCTTGGATTTGATCAAGAATAACTTTAGCTTCGGAATCACCATCGACCTCGCTCTGATCGATTGAAATCAAGAGAAGTCGAGCAGTTTCATCAAGATCGTCGTTGTTACGATCAAACTTTTCAATGATCTCATAAGCCTTCGCCCAACAGTTCAATTTGCATTTTGTGAGTAGCATATACTTGGCGACGTCAAGCCGACTGTTGGCTCGGAATAATTTGATCTCATTAGCTTCATAGAGACCTTCATCAATCATCGAAGTTAACACGAATAATTTCTTCTTTTTGTTCGTTGATTGAGCCATTCTTTGTTTTTTTCTATCTTTCTTATTGATGACCACAAGATTATATACTAGCACTAACAAAAAGAATAAAATAGACAATGAACGTATTGTATGTATTGACTAAGACCAAGAAATCGTTTGTCCAAAAAGCGTTATCCAAATAGGAAGCGTAGATAGACCATTCAATCAGTCCACATTGGAGCGTTATCTCATTCTTTTTCTAAATTAATTTTCACATCTAAAAAATTACAAGTGCATCATTATCGACTCAGTCTCATTTTCAGATACTTTATTGTTGAGTAAATTAAGGAAAAAATATTCCTCTTTTATTTTTGGAGATCATAACATTTTTATTGAACGAGTATTTACTTCAACAGACAAAAATCAGAGAACAACTACGAAAAAAAAATCGATTTCGCTTCTCACTTCCATTTATTTTTGAAATCGTGCAGCTCTACCACTGGATCAACATTTATGAAGTATTCCATATACTAAAGATGCTTAATAATATATTAAACACAACTATAGTGAATATGCAACATCAATAAGAAACAATAATTTCTAATATATTAGAAATGATAATATCATATCACTGAAAATAATAATAGTAAAATAATATGAATCATTTTTTGACAAATAGATTAACCTTTTATAGAATCTTTGATAATTCTTTAAGTAGTATTAGCTTTCCAAATATATAATTCATACATAACAACAATAAAAACAACAATTAAAACGAGAAATTAAATTATGTAAATACATTCGAAAATAACATAAAGGTACTTTTTTCGTAATTCTAAACAAGATGATGTATAATCAAATGCAAATAGAACAATAACTGAAACTTTTATAGACAGTTGATCTTAAAATACTTAAGAATTTTTTTTTTGAAACAATTCATATTTGGTTTAAACATATATTCAAGAATTGAATCGAATATAAACTTCCTCCCGCAATAAAAGGCACCAGACCTTCTATAATGGCGAAGCAAACAAGCTTTTGTGAGGGGTCTTCTATTAGAAATCTATGATTGATATATCACAAAAATTTATGAAATTTTCAAATTGAACGTTTATTCGAATTAATTGATTAATCTAAATTTTTTTCTTCCTATTTAGTTAGTGAAGAATTTCTTCATCCATTTATTCAAACATTTCGGTATAGAGACCATCATCAGTCTCCTTCAGTGATGATATAGTTGACAAGGACAAATTTCTACATATGATCTGTTTTTCTTCTTCTTTTGTTTGAATACTGGTACTGAGGGAGATGATGATGAATAGTCATTCAACCCTACCAGCTTACCATCCTGTTCCGTACCAGTATTCAAAAAAAAGAAGAAGAGAAAAGACTATATGTAGAAATTTTCTTTGTCAATTTCGAAATGTCTGAATAAATGAATAAAGAAATTCTTCATTAACTAAAGAGGAAGAGAAAAAATTAGATTAATCAATTAATTCAATCATGAGCTTCCTCACTAACGTCAATGAATGAACATTTATTCCTTCATTTTGTAAAAAAAGATACAAAATAGTGTTGAAGAATAGAGTGAGAAAAGTAAATTCCCTCCATTCTGTCTGACAGACTTTGACAAATATGACAACATATCATTACGGTTTATTAACTACTGAATTTCGATTTTTGAGCTATGTATTGTATGATTTTCAAGCTTTCAAATACTTAGCCTCTCGATTTTTACATCTTAAATCGATTGAAAATGTAGAAGTTCAAAAACTTGTTTTCTCTTGTAGAGTAGTATGTTAGCCAGAATCATAAACCTCAAAAACTAAGAGTTTATTCTCCTTTAATTCTTGTTATGAAACAAGAAGAGTGTAGTAAGCATTTTCATATTTAAGGACAACAAATCTATCATGTTGCACATTTGAATCTTTCATGGATTGTGCTAAAAATTTTTGTACATTCAAATAATGATTCTCAAGTAAAAAGGTTCAAAACGAAAAGGAAAACGAAATGTAATACAGTATTACGTTAAAAAATTTTTCTCCCGATGATCTGATTTCAACTATCTGCCATTATTCTTCAAAAACCATTTGTGTCTGTTATTAAGTAACCAGTTTCTCATTTTTCTCGATTTGGTTCTAAAGAATATTCTTCTTATCATCGGATCATAGTTAATTCTATTTGTTTGAATCATAAATAAAGTCGAACATCGTTCGAGAAGAGAAAAAGAATTATTTGTTCAAATATAGGCAATATCTGTAAATCCTTCTTGATGTAGATAGAGTTCAACGTATGTTTTCCCGCTTCTTACGCAAGATAGCTAATCATCGTTCTGCAACTAACAATACAGACCAGAGAAAATGAAACAAGAGTCTAATATAAGGCCCGGACCTTCTAATACGGCGATCAATCACAACCGTTTTGGGGGCCTTCTAATTAGAGGAGACCTTTTAATCCGAGAGGGCCTTCTATTGCGGGGCGAAGGGTTTGTAATAATCCACAATCCTCATCTGATCCATTAGTCCAATCAAAATTGCTACAACGGCAACAACGATCGAATTCACTAAAGCAGTTTCAGTAAACATCAGTGATGAAAACAAAACTTATCGTGGGTACTCGAAACAATCCTAGTTTGATCAAGGAACTGGTCTGGTGAAGTCCTTATGAATCAAAACAAATCAACAAACAAAACAATGAACATAATTCAACTAAATAACAATAGAAACTTTTATCCAAAATTTTCAAAAAAACAAAGTGTCTCATTTTTCCCTTCTTTATATCATTGTAAACTAACAGTGCAAAGGAATTTTCAATCGTAACACTTAATAAAAACAAAACCTTAAAAACTAACAAACTCATAAAAAGCCTCCTCATATATTCTAGATAAAATACGAACCAATGTATCTATCATTGCTAATAAAACAGAATAAATAAAACCACCGACATCAACACTACAAACTACTAAAAAGCAATGAAAACGACAAAGACCGACACCATATCAAAATTGCATGTCAGCTTAGAACATAAGACTCAATATGGATAAAATCATTCAGTACATCATACAACACTTCGACATTCAACAAAACAGAAATCTAAAACATTCCAGACTTGAAACAATATTTACCAAACTACATCCATCCCATCATATTACATTTCTTTTCGAAGACCTCAGCTGAACTCTGCAAAGATTAATATACTATATTTAAAACAATTCCTTTTACATAAATCATTTTGCACGAGTATTATACAGTTAAAACCACCAGATGAAGACCCTTAAGCAAGGTCGAAATCTGGATCGTAGTATGCTTGACTCATCCTCACACCCTCACCTAAATCTTTGTATTTTAGGTACAAAAGCGTTTTATTTTTTTATAATTTGCAATTCTTGACTAAATTACATGAAACTAGATAGTTATAACAAAACATGATTCATACATCGTATTCATTTGTTTTTACATATAAATTTATGTTTATATAATTTCCAGTCAATGATTTGACATTCTTTTGAGCAATAATGAGCTTGTTGACATTTGCTGCAAACCTTCGATGCATTTGTTTCGCAACAACATCAACACATATTCAATATCCGTTCAGATTCACTTTGCATTACAATAGAAGAAATGTCATCAACACGAACTGATGGTTTCATATCATTTGCCCCTATTCGTAAATATGGATTGATAATATGCAATTTACTTCCAATAGTGTACATTTTACTGATTAAGTATTCACCATGTTCTTCAGCAAAACCATATATGAGCATTCGCTCACAATCAAAATTTTCATCTTCGATTGCCAGGCGAATTGATGGAGGGTGTGGGTATGGGTGTGGGTGTGTGTGGGTGTGGGTGTGGGGTGTGAGTGTGGATGTGGGTGTGGGTGTCGCGGTGAATATTTCTTTAACATCATCCACATTCACAACCGTATCCACCTCACACCCATACCCACACCCACACATCCACCTACACCCACACCCACACCCCACCCACACCCACCCACACTCCACCACCCCACACCCACACCCCACCCACACCCACGCCCATACCCAACTTCCTGTCGGAATTCGATACCAAGAATTCCGACAACTTCTGACGAATCCCTATCGGATCCGATGAAATCCGATAGCGTTTCCGATGGAATCCGACGAGCTCCAGCTGTCGGATTGTTCGTCCTGGAAGTTCATGCAGGTCACATATAGAACACAGCATAAGGTCATATATGAAAACAAGATGTTGAAGCATGAAAATCACGTATAGTATGTTTAAAGAACTATCAAATGTAGTCTGATCTACGTAAGTTTTTATATATAAATTATGAATTTGAAACAAATTTTTTTATTACGAACAAACATAACCTATATAATATCTGATTATCGATCAAATTGGCTATTGAGCACCATCATAGTGTACCAATTGTGGTCCATAGTAAAAATCGAGGACCATCTTCTTGTACATTGAGGAATACATCAAAAGATGCAGAATTTCAAGGGCTTTCAGAAACTGAATTCAATTTTTTGGGATGGAATCATGCGACTAGGTCAGAAGCAAATTACTAGCTAAAGAACTACTATAAATCATAGACCTCTCTTCTCTTGTGGAGGCACAATCAATTACTAAAATTCATTATAATGACTACTAAAATACCTCATTTTGTAGAAAACTCTTTTATGCATATTTTGAGACTTCTTCCGACTTAAAGCAATGAACAGAGGTAGAGAAAATTTCAAAATATCATCAAGATGTGAAAAAAACCAGTTTTTAAAATTTTTATGGTCTAACCACAAAAATCGACGATTGTGGTTCTTCGACATTTTTCACAAGTAGATCAGAAAAATACGATATTTTGGATTTATATGTTTCTCTATATGATCTTTTGTTTGTGCTAAAAAACTCAACAAAAAAATTTAGCGGCGGTCGACCCTATATGAGTTTGGTCGGTATTCTGGCGGACGCTCTCTTAATAACAATATTTTATCTTATTTCATTTGAAGAACAAGGCATTTTTCATATGATTTATTTATTGGTATCGATTTTTCCATGTTTCATTTTTTCAACAATTGAACAAATTGCTTTCAATTATTTTCAACAAACATTTTCAATAACAAATATTAATACAAATTTTATTGAATATGGTCAAATGTTATTAAAACGAGGACAAGATAATCAACCATTTCGTATTCACAATATACACACTGCTATTTATATCACATAAGATCGAATAGATTCCATAGAAAAATCTTTATTTTTAATAATGAATAACATTCAGAACTCGAAGTATGTATTAGAAATGGGACTAAATCGATGAAAAGTAATTCCGTTATACCATTCTACAGAGTTGACTACCTGTATGACATCTAATCTATCTTATAGACACTGAAATAAAACTGTCACACAATTGTTGATTGAGATAACAATGAGGTTTTCAGTAAGTTCACATCATGTGAAAAGATTTGATCGGTAAGACGAGCTCAGATATTTTGAAGCTAACATGGAGCTGTTGCACATCTGATGATAATGAAGTAAATTGATTTTTCTCTGTTATAGAAGAACGAACAATAAAATTAAATGCGTGAACATAATTAAATAATTTAGCTCGTTTATTAATAATAATATCATTATTATTAATAACATTCGTTTTTCCTTATTCATCATCAATAATAAATATTAATGTTGGATCAAAATTAGATTGTGTATTATATCTTCATTTGTATTTAATAAATATTTTATTAAATGGTATAAATGTAATAAAAGAATCATTTGTTCAATCAATAATGTCAATTAAACAATTAAATTCTTACAAAAAATCTTTTATTAATCTATTAATTTATTTATCTTATTTTTTTTTTGTTATATATTTATAAAATTATTTGGTATAACTGGAATTATAATAATTAATTGTTTAAATATATTACAAATAATAATAATAAATAATAATTTAATAAATCGATAATTTATTCGAATTGAAAGGTTAAAATCATATTTATTTTCATCACATTATATATTATTATGATTAATAACATATGTTATATGTAATTTAAGTCAAAATTTAATTGAAAATAGTTTTGGACAAATAAGTTTTGGTATTAGTTTTATATTAACAATAATTTGTTTAACATTAATTGAAGAAAAAGAAATGATTCATTATGTTTATTGTGTATTTAAATTAAATAATCAAAAGAAAAGATCTACACTTTTTAAATAAATATTTATCAATTTTTCTACTCCAGCATTTTTTCTTGTTTTGTAAATAAATCACAGAATCAACCAAAAACAAAATGTTTCTTCCTGATTCTTTGTCATTTTGTGGAGAAGAATGTGCTTTTTTTTTTATTGACAAAAGTGTTCAAGAAAAAAAAAGTAGTCGTTGTATTATCATATTCCACGTCTATATGAATTGATTTGTACTCGGTTTTTTTGTAAGAATATCTTTGCTGAATTATTCTTCTATAACAATGATCTTTATTAAATAGAAGAAAAAATTGATCATTTTATCAGTTAAACCTTTCAATTTATTTTCTTTTACTTTGAATATCGAATTTTGATATACGAAGATGGATAGATTTTCATTGTCAGTATATTAAAAAGTGAAACAAAACATTGAATGTTTTCATTTTAACATAATATGTATTCTATTCGATTGAAGAAAATATTAAGTTAATGTCTATATAGATCATTATCAATGAGATTCCTTTTATCTTATGATGAACGCCATTTTTAAGGATTCAAACCATAGTTATTATTTAACACTACGATATCACGAGAACGATTTATGAATTTGAGCTGTAACTTCTTGATTATCTTCAACTTCTACCACAATTAGTCCAGATCAATCTGAATAATTTTAAACAAGAAAATTCAATTTCTCTTCTCAAAAGTAGATTTGATGAAGTGTTGCATATTTATCTCTTACTAAATGTATAAATATCAATATAATTGATTAGTGTTTGATTGTTTAATCACAAAAATTCTCTATCGTTCACAGACGAAAATCATTGATACTTGGCTTCGTAGCGATCCTTAGAAAATATAAAGGAAAATATAGGATTGTATAAACAACATTTTTATAGGATTCTCTACAAAATATAGGAAAAATGTAGGACAAAATATTTCAGAAAAAAAAAACACTTTTTGATGAATTTCGGAAAAAAAACTGCAGTGACCTGCAAATCGAGCAGAATCTGTGGCTCATATTATAAGATAAACTGCAAATGAATTCAAGCCAAAATTAGTCAAAATCAAAGAGTAAAGCATTTTCAGCAGAATATGAAAACTAAATGGCTTCTACTCGATTGATTGACCGAACTCTACTACTACCTATATGAAAACAGCTGTAGAACAAATGCGAAATAGGTAACTTAAAGGAGCAGAAAAATAGTTCCTTATTTTTTTCGACTTGCTTGATGTGTTTTTTAATAATTATTATGTAAAGCATGTGAGAGCCTCATAATCAACATACATATGAATACGAACAAAAGTTATATAGAAAGATGCCTGTTTAATCGATACAGATTGTTGCGTTAACTGTGATTCTTTGTCTTTTTTGTTGCTGTTTGAAAAGTCACATCTGATTTTCTTATAAATTTAAGCTAAATAACATCTTAACAAAGCTCGGAATGTGGATTCCGTCGTGAACACTTTCAACTCCTAACTGTTGCATTTTTAAATAAAACTTGCTTGGCACACGGGAATGTCTCCATTATACAGCTCTAAATAATCTGATCAAAGTCATGTAGTAGTGTTATCGTTTGTCTTGTTATCAATATTACGAATTAGGCGATTGAAAACAATCATTTTTCGAGTCCTAGATTTAGTAAACACTATTAATATGTTTTGTCTTTCTATCACTGGCAACGTTTTCTTCAAGAAAATTATAGGGCATTGATCGTATAATTATCTGTGCTATTGAGTAGCAGTGGTTATGCTCTCACTGGTGTAGTGTGGAAAATGAACAGTCTAGATATAATGGCGTCCGCTTTATTTACTCTCTACGGTTGTATCCCGAGAAAGAACTAAGTTTGTGAAATTCTCTTTTGTAGAGGTAATGGTTTTAACGAATGAAACCAGTTCAAAGGGAAAAAGACAAGATCTCAGTATTCCACTCGCACGTCAGATTGCAGCAGTCGTGGTATTTTTCTCTTGAACCATTAGCTATCACTCGAATAACGTTTTACAAATTTTAAGTCTTGAAATATGAAGCTCGAGTGTGCACTAATATATTCTTATTTGCTACTTTGAAGACAATCGTGACCCAAAGTAATGGCTTGAAATGGGTTTATCCTGAACAAGCAGTATCAGATTTGGCAGCGATAATTGACAGTACAATATTATGCGAAAATTGGATATGAACTCCTCAATACACTAGTCATATTCATAAACGATTTCGAAAGAATGAATGAATTGTGACAATACATATGATAGTGAGCTAAAAAATATGGATACATTGTCAATAGATCTCATGTTTATTGTTGCTGATGGAACCAGCGATACGTGAATAGGCATGCTTGCCTTTTCTAGGCAAAGTTAATAGCAATTAAAACAACGATCCTAAATTTTTTGGAGAATATAGGATAAATGTCTGAAAAAGAGGACATTATAGGACGACTACAAAGCCTGATTGATACTCAAAACTTTTCTATGAAAAAGTTGTTTAACAGAGACAATCTTTCTTTTCTATATCTGTAGTCGTATAGATATATATTTCATCACAAAAAACTTCCAAAAATTATCCATTATTACCAATTTTCTTGTTACTAATTTGTGTTCATTATTGTCATCTATATTATTAGCAGTGTGTTCTTTCATTGACTGGAATAAAACAAGCGAAACTATATTATGATTAACAATGTAAATCAAAAATCATCTTAATCATAATCAACATATCATATAATCACTTGAGTAAATGACAAAAAATATGATGTTAAGTAGTAGATTTCGTTTTGAAACTTTATTCATCTATACAATTTTATTTTTCGATCATACTGCAACATAAACATATAAGATTATATTAGCAATTGTTTTTCACAAAAACTCAATTTTCATAGCAGATTTTGTCTTCATAGACGGCTCACATTTTTTGTATTATCCTTGATTTTTTAAGAATAAAAAAATTATAATTTACACTAGAGATTTTTATTAAGATAATATCAGCACAAAATTAAACTGCCAATAAAGGAAAATAGCGATAAACATCTTTCGGATAAGTTATTGGATTTTCAACAATTAATCGTTTTATTCTAGCACAATTACGTCGCGTTTTATCTCTTGTAAAATTTTTTGTTACAAATTTCAAACTATCATAACAGACCTTTAATTCTGTTAAATGAGGTAAATGTGCTTTTTCTTCATTGAGAAAATGTTCGACATAATAAGTATTTACACATTCGATGTCAAGTGAAATAAGATGAGGATATTCAATAATTGAGCACCAATCTTTATAGCGTAGATGATATTTGGGAGTTCCCAAAAATGGTGGTTTAATATTCCAAATTGATAAATTTTTAAGAAATGGAAAAGCTCGAGCAAGTCGAATGAAAAATTCATGTTTAAATTCATCTTTGTCCCATAATTTCAAATGAGTAACAGAATTAAATACAATATTTGGAATATTATTTCCAATGTCGTCGAGACGATGAAATTTAAATGGAAGTGAAAAAATGCGACATATCATTTTGTAAGGGTCAAAATAATCTACCATAGAAGTCATCGGTCGATGTTCTTTATTTGTGAAAGTTCGTTGAATATCATCATTAGATATACGAATAGCTGGATCAGGATTGTCATTTTTAGAAGCGATATAAAATGTGAATGTATGAAGTTTTGGCATATGAATAAGAATTTCATTATCAAGATAAGTGCCAGCGATGAATGTTAATCTATTCCATATACGAATATATAAAGTTAATTCTTCGAGATATGACATTCGACGAAGAAGAGGTACAACTACAGTGTTAAATCCTACAGTACTATGATAGGATGTTAATGAGAAACATTTTAAATTAGGTAGATCAACCTGAAAAATAGAAAGCAAATATTTATAACTTCATTTTTATCAGTTGAACTAAGAAATAAATTCACATCGACCATTAATCAATAAACATTATTCATTTTCAAATTCTGTTTTTAAATGTTTCTCGACTTCTATGAAATATATGTATTATCTTGTAATAATGATTAATTTGTATTTGTTAACTTCAGACGCATAGGAACTAGGGAACAATTTGATAAAATCATCAAATATTATATAGGAATAAATTTTCTTAATATATTTCAAAGCATTCAATAAGATTCATTATATAGATGTTACAAGAAATATTATTAGTAAAGAAAATTAATAGTTCTTTTACATAAGTATGCTCTTTTGAACAGTTTAAGTAAATGAAGTTGTAAAAAAAACTCGATAGATTAAAGTGTTTATTTTGGAACCAGCTATATGTTTTATTTTATTTTTTTTAAATAGATGAATAAGTCCATAATTAATGAAACAGATATAGAACAAAATATTTTCTATCAGGTAATTTAATAACGACAATGGTTTATTAATTATTTTCAAATGAATAATGATTAATTATAAAATAATCTCGAATAACGTCAAAACAACGATAACAATCTATTTCTAATTATTTTCTCATAATCAAAACTAAAACATCATATTTACTAATGTAGACATCTCATTGTTTATTGAAGTTCGAATTAACTTCATTTTATCTTCGATATTAAACACTAATTAGAAAACGATAATAACATGAAGCATAAACGCACCCTTTTGTGAGATGTTGATATGTGATCTTCGATAAGATGAACTTGAACAATGAATCTAGTTAATTGTTTGAGACGACCATCAAGTAAAGCATGAACATCATTAAAATCTTCTACGTTGATACATAATTCAGTGAGTGTCGAAGAGGAAAAAGTTGTTGATGGTAAAAAACAAAACGATAAACTTGGATAATTCTTGATAGACGATAGCACAATAGTCAAATGCTTCAGATTTTCAAAGAAAGCAAAGATATTTGCATAAACATTCTTGGTATACTCTTTTTGTGTTATTTCAATATTGTTTTCATTAATGATAAGAGTAAAATTTGTAATTTGTTTTTTACAAATATGTCCAAAGAGAGAATCGCCTAAATAAAATACATAGATATTGTTATATGTAAGTATCTCAATATTTTTTTTTATACTAATCTTTTAAAAGATCAGTACATATAAATATCTTACCTATGAAGTAACGTAAAAAGATTTCTTTGTTGAAATTAAAAAGTTTAAGTTCAGTAAGATTAGGATAATGACCAGCACCAAGAATATATTCCAGATAAATGGATTCAATACTGAGTGATTTAACATTTTTATGAATTCTTGGCAATATATCAATGCAAAATCGATTTAATATTGCGGCAGAAATTGAAGAAATCTCATCAGTTGATTGTGATATGGAAACAAAATTAAGAATGTTAGTAAAGTTTTGTTCTTGTGCTATAATGTTAAGTCGTTGATTGTTGATACCCAGTAAAGAATAAAGAACATCAATATTGTCAAGTTTTTTCAAAATGAGAAATAATATTTCATTAGGAAGATCAAGAAGACGAATATTATGCTGATTCATCTTGAAATCTAATTGTAATGCTTTTCGTAACATGATATATATATATATATACTTATATATTGATTCTTTGTTCATAAGCACTCTTCTCATTGGAGAAAAAAAATGACCTTTTTTGTTTAGCGAAAAAATATAACATTTTTGTCTAGTCTAGAGGGCTGCAGGGTGCAGTATTTTCGTAACCTGTAACCTGCCCTGTAAAAATTCTGCAACCTAATCCTGTCCTGCCCTGTGAATTTTTTCGCGTACCCTGCCCTGTCCTGCCCTGAGACTTTTTTTCATAACCTGTAACCTGCCCTGCCCTGCTGTATTTGATATTACAAAAAAATTCATAACTTTTCATCGACTTCGTATATCAATTCTCCTACTTTATGTTGTTTTATGCTTCGATATTCTTCTTCGTATAAAATTTTTCAAAAGATGTCTATAATGTTTGATTCGATAAATTAATAGCAGGTTAACAGGTTATGACAGTGCTGCCCTGTAAAAATTTCGTAACCTGACCCTGCCCTGCTACTTTTGCAACCTGCCCTGTCCTGTCCTGGCAGGGCAGGGCAGGGCAGGACAGGTTATGGGCACCCTGTAGAGCTCTAGTCTAGTCGAACATCGTTGCAGACGGATATTTCTTTTTCTTCTTCGATTATTTATTTCTACGTGAATGTAATCACAGTGGTGTTTTACATCAGATATAAATAGAAATAGATGCTCATTTAGGGAGAAAAAAAAAACAAAAAAATGATCAACTGCCAGAAATCGGACTCTATTGTCTAGTTATGATTATTTTTTTAAAAAGAATCAGAAAACATCATGGTACAATATCTGTTCGTTCCTGAAGAAAAAATTTTGTTTTAGAAAAGTAGAAGTAGAAATTCTTGGCTTAATAAGATTTTCATGGTTCTGTATTGCACTATATTCAGAAAGCAATAAAAAATATTGGGAATATACGTATGTGGTATTATTGATATGATGAGAAGTAGTTCCATTATTAAAGTCTTCGTAAGTCAAATGGATATTTCGACACTATTTTCATACTCAATTCGATGACCTTTTATTTTTATTTTTTTTAAATTCGAAATTTTACCAAAATGTGTATGGAAAATTGTGAAACATGATTTCGTTTTTGTTATTCTCAAAATCTTGAAACAATGTACTATGATACAGCTGCTCAGGATAGTCATTCATTTTTGCTAAAAAGAAAATTAAAAACAAATGTTCATGCAGGAAGTTTGGTGAGGTAAGAGCTCGTTTTAACACGTAAAGGTGCTTTCTTTTATCAATCTTGTTTGACTAGAGACAGCAGACGAATGTTCCTTCGTATCTATCTCAAAATTCCCGATTGAGGACATTGTGAGAGGTAGATGAATAAGAGTATCTATAGTTAAGCTTTTCCATCTAGGAGCCAATGTTTTCTTTTCTTATCGTAATATGATACTTTAAAGTAAAAAACACCGGTTGTCTTATTGATAATGTCAAGCTTACAAAAATAAAGTATATAAAAAATATGATAATAGAGCCAAGCGGGGCGAATCAAGAGACCCTTTAAAATTTTTGTCTTGTTTTATTTATATCTTCGTCATTTTACACGATAGAAAAAAAAATTTTCTTCACAAACAATGTAGAGAAAACATTTTTCTTCAAGCTCCTGCTTTCAGATTTTGAAAATCTTATCGGAGACAAAACTTACGCTAGTTTTCTTGAGACCCCTAAAGCATTATCGATTCGTCCCAGCTTGGGGAGAATCAAGAATCACACATCTATAAGCGGAGCAAATCTAGAATAGCATTGAATTTCAGCTTTGACAGTAAAATCAAAGTTTCTCGTCCATTTTTAATCCGATTTCAACAATTCTTTCGCCCATATGTAGCTCAATCATTTCTCTACAATCCTAACATACGTTTACCTATAATGCCTTCAGGAAATCTGAGAACGAAATCTTTTCATGGAACCACCAAGAAAAAAAAATTTCTTGATTCGTCCCACATGGGGCGAATCTAGAATTACATATACAGTCGCGGTAAAAATTATCCGTACGATTTCTTTTTTTCATCAAACTTAGTCAAAATACAGACTTTTTAAGGGTTTTTCGATATCAAAAGAATCATCACATCACCTAGTATTTACAATAAAAAAAAATCAACGTTATTGATTGAATTTATATGAAATGAGAAGTCAATCTTTTAAAATCATGTATGTTTTAGACGCAAAAATTATCCGTACGATTTTGATAATAGTTATATGTTTCGTTCTTCATCCCAGGCGAGCAAAGGACTAGACATGTTGCGTCGTCCTGACTCTAGAGATTTTAAATGAAAAAATGAAGAGCATCCATGACGCTGCGTCTAACAGATTGTAGCCTTATGTAGTGGTCTAGTCCGGACTAGTCTAAGCTATAGAAATGTGAAGCCGTAGGTTAGATTCGAACATGCATACAATATATAACTTACTTGTCGTTTATCCGATTGAACTATATGATCAAGTAATCATCTTCTACATGTCAATAGACATTCTAACATGCTATTTAATAGAATTTTATTTCTACTTTTCCTAATTTTAGTATGAATAAAAAATATTTCTCGTAAAATCCAAAATTAGTTAAACACGGCTGAATAAAATAAGTTTAGAGTTTTTCAAAATTTTTTTCAGCGAAATTCTTTTGCTCACTGACATCTGAAAAAAAAATGATCTTGTTTTGGAAAAAAATTAAATTCCACAAACAAATCAAAAATATGATAAATTAAAAAAATTCTTTTTGTATGTTATAGTTTATGCTTATATAAATATTAAATTTTTGCAATTTAAACTTAAAAATTAAAATTACACAACATGATTCCATTTTTAAATTGTATTATAAAATTTATACTGAAGATAGAATAAAATTTCCATAATAAAAATATACAAAAATATTTTTTCAAAATAAAATTATTTGTAATTGTCTTTACAATCTAAGAAATTTTAAAGAGCATAAGTAAACAACTCTCGTTAAGATGTAAACAGCTGCTTTTTATTTTACTATACATCATTCTAGTCTCAACAGGAATCAGTCTAAAAGAGTTGTCCGAACAATTATGTCCAAGCAAAAACAACTGTATGAAGAATTTAGACTAGTCTGGACCAGAACTAGCACTACTTTCTCAAAAATCGAGTAGTCATGACTGGTACAAATGACTCCTCACAGTAGACACAATTACTATTGAAGACATTACAGACTAGTCAGGTATTGAATATTGTCGGATATAATGTTCGAATCCACCTATTATCCTCTTTTTCTTCTGGTTTTCTTGTCCTGCTGACTAATCTGGACAGTATTAACAGATAAAACAGACTACCCAGGCAGGCAAGAAACGGAAAAAAAACGGTATTTCAACGGGTTTAGACAGAAAAATGAAAAAAAAACGCATTATAACTCATTGATATGATGAATCAAAACATTGAACACCGTTAAAACGGGTTTATTCTTGTGTAAACAGGTTTTAATACATTTCATAGACAAATTATAATGATTTGATGCGTTTTAATGCATTCATATATATATCAAGCAGAATCAACTAAAAAGGTATCGTTTAAACTCGCTTACTGTTATTGTTTGTTCTAGTAACAACGCGTTTTGGGTGTGGGTGTGGGTGGATGGGTGTGGGTGTGGGTGTAGGTATGGGTGTGGGTGTGGGTGTAGGTATGGGTGTGGGTGGGTGGGTGAGTGTGAGTGTGGGTGTGTGTGAGTGTGGGTGTGGGTGAAGAAAAGAACAATATCGACACCCACATCCACACACTGTAAAAGAAATAGGTGTTCTATCAAACTTTGAAGGTTTCGCAATCGTTTTCGATTATTTAAATTTGACAAGTCAACATGAAATTTTTGTTTTTAGATAAAGTATATGTTATTTTGAATATATAGTAATGAAACGAGTAATAAGAAATAGAACAAAATATAAGGTTTTTCGAGTTTTTTTTCTTTATAATTTTTTATTTTTTTTTATTTTTTATTTTTAATTTTTAAATAATTTTATTATTTTTAAAGAAAGATAAGGAAAAAACAAAAGAAAACAGAGAAAGAAAAAAATAATCAGTGGAAAAAAATTTTAATTCAAGAAAATATAAGTAACAAAAGGCCTTTCGAATTATCTTTTTCAAGCGGTACCTTTATGTGATACATAGACTGTTTATAGAAGTAAGTAATATAAATCGATGTGGAAAGATGAAAATGAAAAAGAAAAAGAAAAGAAAAAATTCAGGTAACCGTGCATAAATGGTAAGTAATATAAATCAATAGGGAAAGATGAAGAAGAAATAACTTCAGATATTTGTGTATAAATACGTAACTTTCCGTAACATGAATATCATTCGGAATCATGTACTCATTACAAATTGTTATATATATATGTCGCAGGAAAAATTAAAATTCAGGAAAATTTAAAATTTTCCTAGGAAAAATTAAAATTTTAATTTCTCCTAGGAGAAACTAAAATTTCAATCTTAACTGGATATTTTCTAGGAAAACTTAAAATTTTAGTTTCTCCTAGGAGAAATTAAAATTTTAATTTTTCCTATAGGAGAATTTTAAATATTCCTGAATATATAATATCAAATTTATTACTTTTATATTTCAAAAATACAAAGATTAAAGTAGACATTTCAACGTGGTTTCGTTTTTTGATAAATCGCATTTAGTACCATATTGTATTTTTGCTGCTCGAGAACGACATTTCTTTGTTGAAAAGTGCCATTACAATTATATGCTTCAGTGAGAGTAATTAATCCTGCACTCACATAAGCTTTACAGGCTTGAATGAACGTCATTGCTAGTAAAGCGGTTGAATCAACATCATGTAAGTCACGAACATTACAGTTAGATAAAAATTTAATAGATCTAGTGGTTGAAACTGTGAGGAGATTATACCTGTTCACACAGAATTTGAGCTAAGAATCTCCCTAACCATCACGGAGAAACAAAATTATATCATCATATAGTGATTGTTTTATAGAGAACTTATCTTGACACTTGTCATTTAAATCTTCGGTATGATTATCAAGTAATTTATAAAACTGTTCCAGGGACATAAGAGCGTGAGATTTGACTATCTACTCAAATGATACACTGGGCGTTTAAGTGTACATTTTTATTTGCTTCTGATTCTCTATCGATTATACTGGACGTAAAAAATATTTTAATTTTTCCCATAGAAAAAATAAAAACATGAAGTTTATTTTATATGTTCAGGAATATTTAAAATTCTCCTATAGGAAAAATTAGAATTTTAATTTCTCCTAGGAGAAACTAAAATTTTAATTTTTCCTAGAAAATATCTAGTTAAGATTGAAATTTTAGTTTCTCCTAGGAGAAATTAAAATTTTAATTTTTCCTGGGAAAATTTTAAATTTTCCTGAATTTTAATTTCTCCTGCGACATATATATATTTTTTTTTGAATTAGATGAGTATGATAAAAGATTTAATATGTTTCCTTATTCATTTTAATAAGATTGTGGTAATCGTTGCTGTACTTCTTAATAATCTTCCGGTATAATTGTGGTATTTATTAATGTTTTCTTTGGATTTTTTAATTTATTTTTCAATTTGTTATAATATGTTTTTGTCGTATCATCTTTTAATTAAGCTGTACTGTTTATTTTTCCATTTTTTATTTTTTATTTTTCATTTTAGTGTAATAGTATTGTAATATATATCATTGTATCATATTGTAGTATTGCTGTAATATTCTTTTTTCGTATTCTATTTTTTAATTGAATATAATGGTGGTCGTAAAATTTGTGATCTCTTACTGAGGATAAGAGGTGAAGAAGAAATAGTACAATTGTTTCCACGAGAACAAGAGTTTTTTAGGAGGAAAGAAATAATACAAATTGTAGAAGATGACACAAGTTGATGGATGAGAAAAGTTGTTTGATAGAAGAAGTCACACACACTGTTACGGGGTGGCGTACATTAATAAAAGAATTGTATATATCCATAGGATGCAAGATACTGATTTCATAGAGGGGACAATTCGTACATGTTAATAAGGTGAATTTTTTTCTAGGGAGAGAGAGAAATAATGTAAATCAATAAAAAGATTCGCGTCTAGAGGTAGACAGTAACGTCGAGTCATTGGAAAGGAAAAAAGGATTGTTTCATAGAAGAAGCAGTACTATAGTTTTTTAAAGAAGGAGAGTTTCATAGAGTAAATACAAGAATAGTTGAACGGAAACAATATTTTTACAGAATAAATACAAATAATAATTAAGCGGCACTCATAGGACAATATTTTTATAGAATAAATACAAGTAATAATTAAGTGACACTTATAGAGCAATATTTTTATAGAATAAATACAAATAATAATTAAGTGAAATGTCTTTTATAGATCCGGCCATAATGCAAAATAATAAGAATAATAAATTTTTTTGCCCTTTTGTTAGTGTTAGTAGCATTTTTGTTATTACTTTTTTACCAGAGTAATAGACTTTTCCTTTTGTTGTTAATGTTAATAGTTTTTTTATTATTTTTTATTTCTCGCTAGTGTTCTGTTTTTTGGACTAGTTATTATTTAATTATTTTCATTCTTATTTTTTTAAATTTGATTTCATAATATGATCATTCTTTTGACGATGCTGGTAGAAGTCTTATCGCTTGTCTGCTGGGTCGTTTTTTAACTAAAAGATGTTTTTAGACTATCCGTGAGTCTATTCGCAAACATAACCGGTATGTCATCTAGTGGTGTACCTTCAAATATTTCTTGCCATAATTGGTGAAAACGTGAACCAACATCTGCTAGAGACGGTGTGTATGTGAAGTGAAGGAGAATATTTTTATCAAATTCTATTTTTCTTTTTTCTTTCTTATTCCAGTCCAAGTCTAACACTAATCCTCTGAATTTCGGATAGTCTTTTCCCAAAAGCAAGTCCGATGTTCGTATTCCAGTTACATCTTGGAAAAACCGTCCTACGTGTTTGTCAATAAATCTTGGTGGATATTTGTTTAGAAGGAACATAATTCTAATCTTGTCTAGTTCACACCTTAGATCTTCTTGGTGTGAGCATATGCGAGTGGCTCGTAGAACCGCAGCATATGGTATATTCCTGGTGACATGATGGGGGTGTGACGAGTGAAAAGGAAGTACGTACGGTTGTGCTGCAAGTTTACAGAAGACTTTGGTTCTGAAATTAGGTATCTCTATTGTGATTGTTACATCTAAGTAATCTACTGTTTTCCCTCCTTCCCATGTAATGCTTAGATTGGGGTCTTTGTTATTCAATTTTGATAAGATTTGTTCTATCTGTTCCCGCGGTAATGCAGTAGTTAGAAATACGTCGTCCCTAAACCGAAAATATAATTCGCCTTGTTGATGTTGTTCTTGTACGAAATCGTTCTCCCATTTTCTCACTTAAATATCGGCAAGAGACTGTGTACATGCCGAACCCATTGCTCCTCCTCTAGTTTGTTGATAGAATTTTGGTTCTAATCCTGGTAGTTGGAGAATAAAATCTGAATTTGCTCACACATGTAGTAACATAGCTTTTATCGTATTGATTGATAGACCGTGGATCTTTCTGTAACCGTACCTGCCGAGAAAATCACATAAAGCTAGTACTACCTCTTTTTGTGGGATCATTGTGTATAAATCTGCAATATCGAATGTGTATATATTTGTTTTTGATGTTGTTTTATACTTTTTCAACTGTTCCAGAAAAGTCATCCAGTTAGAAATTGCGTACTGAGTGTGTTTATCGAAAAGAGGACGTACAATCTTGTCCAAAAAACTGGACAGTTTTGATAATGGGGATTTAATTTCACTTACTATGGGTCTGAGTGGTTCACCAATTTTGTGATCTTTCGGGTTGTAGTATAAGTGAGGTAATTCTGATTCAGTAGGGGATGGACGTAATCTATCTAACATATATTGTGGCATCTGTTAACTCGAGACCAAGTCATGTAAGAATTTATCTGTTCTTTCTATCATTTCTTCTAATGGTGATGTCACTATCTCTACGTATGCATTAGTTTTTGCCAGATATATGTTTGATTTCTTTATGTAATTTGCTGATGTGTCTACATGAAAGACCTTCGATTTGTCCATTTGTCTAAAAATTACTCTTTTTTGTTGTTGGATTTTTTGAAAAAAAGTTATAGTTGGTTTCAAAATGGGATTTTTCGGTACTTCTGTTTCTATTGTTTTTCTTATTTCTTCGTCTATTCGCTCACAAAAACTTTTTACTATTGGTGGTTCTCTTCCAGTAGTCTTAGTCATTCTTCTCCATGCTGCCGATATCTTTTCTTTCATGTTACTGATTTCTTTTGGTAGACGTTCAAGAACTTGTTCTGGTGCTGGGCGCACGAAATTTCGGTCCTAAATTTAATACTGTAGTTTCTGCACCTTGGAATATGAAAGCTTTGTTATTAGCCTGAGGTGGAAAGCTTATTCGATTGTAATGCCGGTGTGGGTGTGGGGTGTGGGGTGTGGATGTGGGTGTGTGGGTGTGAGTGTGGGTGTGGATGTGGGTTGGCTGTGGGTGCAGGTAGTCGTTCAAGAACATTTCACACCCACACCCACACCCACCCCACCCCACACCCGCACCCACATCTACACCCACACCCACCCCCACCCCACTCCACCCTTTTTTTACGGGAACAGAAACCGGAAACGGGAACAAAACCTTTTTTACGGGAACGGAAACGGGAAACGGGAACCGAGAAAAGCTGTTCTCGCAGGACACTACTTAACACGTTCTGTTTGATTATTATATTTGCCTTGTAACTTCACTCATGATTAGATGCTGAGTAATCGTATAAAACAGTGTTGATGTGGGCTTTAGTCATTATCTCATCCACACACCTACACACATACTCACACCAATACCCACACACATCCTACACCCACACCCTCAATCGTTAATCTCTTCAACATTGGAATTTATAGCGAATCTTTTGTTATCATAGTAAGTAAATCGACTATGTTCTACACGATTTCATACATGAAAATTGATTTTGAAGAACTCGATGTAAACATGTCACATATACGGTGGAATCATGGATATATAATATTTATTTAGTAAATTTGTTTTTATATAAAGTTCAGTACGATTGAAATGATACCCTGTGAATATTTTGTTTTTTATTGCCTTACGTTTTTTATATATTAACCTGCTATATATAGAGAGAAAGCCCGGAACACACTCTATCTTTTGGTATATTTACATTTAACATCAAGTGCAGTTTAAAATGTAAAAGTGTATTAGAAGAAAAAGTGACATTTGTTTTTATTACAATACTGAGTGCCCCTAATTTTGTAACATTTTTTATTTTGCAAAGACCTCGGCTTAGGTAGATGATAAAATCTTGGATTTTTTTCAAAAGATGCGCCGTGAAAAGCTCTACAAAAGCTGTATAATTGAATTCCTTTTTACCTCTTGTAATGGTTTTCTTATGCTCAACATGAACAACACATTTGAAAAAAAAATTCAAATATTCCATCATTTTCTCAAGTCGAGATATAGGCAGAACAAAAAAGTCTTCCAACATTTTTCGTATGATGGGAAGTGGCACTGTCATGTAAGTTGTTCATTTTGAGCATAAGAAAAACCATTATAATAGATAACAAGAAATGCGTTCATACAGCTTTTGTAGAGCTTTTCACAGCGCATCTTTTGAAAAAAATCCAAGGTTTTATCATCTACCTAAGCCGACATCTTTGCAAAATGAAAAATGTTACAACATTATGGACACTCGGTATTGTAGTAAAAACAAATGTCACTTTTTTTTCTAATACATTTTTTACATTTTAAACTGCATTTGATGTTCAATGGAAATATACCAAAAGATAGAGTGTGTTGTTTCAGGCTTTCTCCCTATATATAGTAGGTTAATAGATAAAAAACATATAGTGATAGAAAACAAAAAAAAATCAAAGGATATAATCTCAAATGTCCTCGACTGTAATACATATTTCCTAAATCTCTTACTAACCACGTCTAAGTTACTGTTATTGAGATCGTTTTTAATTACTTTTTGATAAGAGAAAATTTCTCATTAACGGGAACACTATCTATGAAGAGAAGATATATATGTCACGTATATGTGTAATTCAATTAGCGTGTGGAGCACTTTTTCTATGAAAAGAAGCACCAGCTATAATGATATTACTAATTAACGGTGAAGCACGTGCTACAGGAATACCGTTGTCTTTCACTTTCTATATATTAGTAATTAAAAAAAAAACGTTAGTAATTGCTGCCTAAGGAATCGAATTTCGAAATAAAATGATGTATTATGTTTGATGCCTGCCCGATTACTTTAAAAAGTCTGCACATCAAACATGA
This sequence comes from Rotaria sp. Silwood1, assembly GCA_905250075.1. NCBI lineage: Eukaryota > Metazoa > Rotifera > Eurotatoria > Philodinida > Philodinidae > Rotaria > Rotaria sp. Silwood1. The sequence goes on from CAJNOP010000387.1 coordinate 191,009, forward strand.
AACTCAATGGACTGTAAGAAAACGTGGGAAATGCTATTATTCTATCTAGGCATTATTATCTTTATCATTACATGCGGATTTTTTCTATTCATACTTTCCGTCACTCAACTATGACAAGGTGATATGTGAGTCGTCTCTTAATTACTTAATGTTTATCTTTCTTTTTCGTTCTTCATTTTAACTACGGAATAGGATTGCCTATACAATTATATTTATTTGAGAATAATATTCAACAATCGTCATTTCCTTGTTTTTGCACGTGAGTTTAATGCTAATGTCGTTTCATAATTATTATGTTTTTTTTCTCATCCCAATTTGTCATTAGCCATAGTAGGTATTAACTATTGTCATTATTGACTTGGATAATTCTCGAAATCATTAATAACCAATGAAGATCTGATACTATAAAAATTTGATTTATAGTAATACAGAAATATTTTAATCGTATAGATATTACCGTAAAGTATTGTTTTCAGGTCAAATATGTTTCAGCAATTGATAATATTTTAAAATTTATCGCTTTACCATTCAGTTTCGATTTTCTCATTTCAAGACATTTTAATTAGTTTAAAGAAGAAATATTTCTGTACTAATTCAAGTCAATGATACACTCTCCTAGATCTACACCATAAATCATTATAGTGGTACGAACAATCGAAATATTTTGTCACATGTCCTATCGTAGAATTTACACATATGTATTTTTTCCTATAGAATCAATTTTCATGCATTTTATACACATTCAATTGATATTGGTTTAAAAAACGAGTTGTAAGTCCAGCTAGAAGTAAAGGTGCTTTTTGTTTTTCTTTTGAGTCTTTTCTTGAGTTCTCTCAATAGATGCTAATAAATGAATAAAAATAATCGAGAAAAAAATATATTATGTTTTCGAAGCGACTATGAGATTTGAATATGAAACTTTCATTAAAAGTGTTAGGAATACTGTTTGGAAGTGCAAAACTGCAGACCTGATAGATTCTACTATTGCGCTCTTTTGTCGACATCTTATATTTTTTACATTTGTGAAAAAATTTTGACAAATAAAAAATTCTACATCTTGTCTTCTTAGTTTCAAAGAAAATGTTTCATACAATTCAACGACAATTAAAATTATTTCTCCTAATCACATGTTATTGTTTCAATTTCATAAGTGAGTTAATGAATTTCTTCAGAAACGAAAACATAATGAATATTAGTTGGAGGTCCTGATCAACTTCGTTTATTAGAACATCTATTGACTAATAATCGATACAAACCAATTGTACGACCTGTTCAAAATGACTCTCATACATTACCTGTCGCTATAAATTTGGCTTTACAACAAATCATTAATTTTGTAAGTGAGATTAAATACTTATTTTTTCATGTTTTCTTCAATTTTGAAATATAAATAGGATGGAAAGAACGAAGCTATTGTCATTAGTGGCTGGATGGCTATCGTATGTATACTTAGTTATAATTTGGGATGCAACAGTGACGGTGAGTCATCGGTTTACCGTTTCAAACAGGTAACCACTTTTTACCGGTATCAGGCTAATACCAGTTTATAGCGGTATAAACCGATCTATACCGGCTTAGGGTGTACTCGGTTTTTCAAAATTCAAAATTTGATTTTTTTGTTCGTCCGGCGGAGGATCTTTTTCGAAAGTAGTGATTTTTAATAAAGTTTGAGCAAAGATAATCGGAATTGAGGAATCGTAATCTGCAATCGGCTTTTCGCAGTTCTGAGTTTGATATTTTTTTGCAAAACATTTCTTTTACAAAAAATTGTAGGGTGTTGGTGGGTGTGGGTGTGGGTGTGGGTGTGTATGACGATAAGACATCCATACCCACACCACCCACACCCACCCACCCACACCCACCCACCCACACTCCACCCACACCCCACTCACACTCACACACACACCCCACACACACTCACACCCACACACCCACACCCACACCCACACCCCCACCCTTTTTTTAAAATTTGGTTAGCAAAAATTCGTTTTTTGCTAAAAAAAACGCTATTTTGAAAAACAAAACGTCTGCAAAAAATTAAGCACCTAACATCGAGGCATCAATGACAGATTCAGATTTCTCCACTCTGATTGCCTTTGGCTCAACTTGATAAAAGGAAAAATTTTTTTCGTAAAAAAAAGCCTTTTCCTGATCAAAAAAAATTCAGCTCAAAATTTTGAAAAAGTGACTACATCCTAAGCCACCATGACCCGGTATAAACTATTATTAGCCTAATACCGGCTATTGATGGGGCTAGTCCCGGTAAGGACCAGTAGCCGATGAACTGAAGTTCAATTATCGTCACTGTTGCATCCCTATCTATAATATCTGCTATTATTGTTCATATATGTCTGTATAGATGTGGAATGATTATAGTTTAAGATGGAAACCAGAAGAGTTTGGTAATATTCAAACACTACGAATACCAAGTACACGAATTTGGACACCAGATATTTTTCTATACAACACGTTATTATTTTTCAAACAAAAAATGATATATTGAAAAACAATGTTTGTTTTTTTTAAAGTGCCAATGAAAAGTTTGATACTACAGTAAAAATCAATGCCGTTGTGCAACATAATGGTGATATACTATATGTTCCACCAGTACTATTCAAATCAAATTGTCCATTTAATATTGCCTCATTTCCATTTGTAAGTATCAAAAAAATATGTCAGACATATCGTACTTTTTTCTTGAATGTTTGTCTTTTTTTTTGGATACACAATATTGTATCCTGAAATTTGGATCTTGGACATATGATGTTGCTGGTATGTGGTTAAATCATTTTTTTTTCTAGGATGATTTGCCAAATGTTTCTGCGTATTATATGCATTTTTATTATTTAGAAGTCAATCTGACGGCAGCTGGTAGCCAAGGTCAATTAGATGCATACGTCAAAAGTGCCGAATGGGATCTAGAAAGTAGTTGATATGGGTAATGTGCGTTTTATTCTATTCATCCTGTTTTAGATTTCTCTGCAACAAATAATGTCACCAAATACGACTGTTGTCCAAATATGTACCCATACGTACTATACACTATCCGAATGCGTCGACGTTCTCTTTATTACTTTACAAGTATCGTCGGTAATAAACTATAAATTACAACATTTTTTTCTAATCTTTTTATTAATATTATTGTTTTTTCGCTTCATAGTACCTTGTTTTCTTATCAGTTGTATGACATTACTTGGATTTTTATTATCACCGGATAGTGGTGAAAAATTAACCTTGCGTGAGTTAGAATTTCATGATAGAAAATTTGTTCTTATACATTCTAAATCTTCAGAAATTACAACTCTTCTAAGTGTTGTTATGTTCAGTTTACTTCTATCAGAAATTCTGCCACCAAGTTCAACTGCTATACCGATTATTACCGTTTATTTCATGTGTGTTATGATCATGTCAGCGGTTTCAGTTGTTGCATCCGTATTAGTATTATCACTTCATTTTCGAAACTCTAGCAATTATAAAATGTCATCATGGGTAGATCATATTTCAAAATGAGTAAATCACATAATTTTAGAAATCATTTTAGGTTCATAAGTATATTTGTAATTATTTGGCGTGGCTGCTACGTATGAAGCGTCCTAATCATGATTTGAGTTGGCGTGCGATTCGTCGTAGATGGACTTTCCCAAAACAAGAATCGAATAATATAAATAGATCGATCGATAATCATCATTCTAAAATTTCTTCTGAACCATTGTTGAATAATACATTCGAGTTGTTATCAACCAATGTTATAAATGTCGACAAAGAACCTTTAGAATTCGCTGTATCTTCAGCAATGAAAATTCATGGTTCTCGTCATCATCAGAATACATCTAATGAATTGTACATATGTAATATGGAAATGACTCGTTCTGAGCTACGTGTTATTATTTCTCAACTTGCTATTCTTATTAATTATTCTCGACAGAAAGAGAAAGAGTCTAATGAATATCAAGACTGGCAATTTGTGGCTATGGTCATCGATCGTCTTTGTCTAGTGGTTTTTACTATAATCATGCTTCTTTTTACTACACTTACTTTTCTCAACGTTTAACTATTTTTTAACTTTAATCTATTTCTTTTTTATTTGTTACTGAACCAGTTTTTACCTTAACATTTTCTTTTGTCTTAAATATATATGCTTTAATAAACTCTATAGAGAAAATATTGGCAATTGTATACAAACTATTCGATCAATGAAATCGAACTGCACTATGTATGAAATGAATCTAAACAGCCTAAAATGAACTAATCATATTCTTGTATGATAGCATATATATTTTTTTCTTTAGTTTTCTTTCGATAAAAATGAATATTCGATATAATATAGTGCTAATAATAGCTGATATATTATTGATTTCTAACAATCTTTTCTTTCAATTTTATTTATTATTATTGTTAAATTAAGTACATATTTGATTGTTTTTCAATTTTTGAAAACAAAAACCAAACAAAAAGATTATGTTTCTAATTTTACACACATAGAATACTGTGAAAAATTAAT
>CAJNOP010000388.1:0-15754 GCA_905250075.1 Rotaria sp. Silwood1
ATCAGGTTTTCATAACGGCGTTACATTTATGTAAATCAAAATGTAATGTTTTTGAGAAAAAAAAGTAGCTCATGAGAACGCCTTAAAAATCTAATTACGGTTTACTAGTCTGTTTACTTGTATTCCGTATGGGACTAGTCGGAATTTTCTTTTTCGTAATGCTATTACAGCAAAATCGATCAAATTTTATTCTGAGAATATGTCAAAAGTTTAGTCTTTCTCCACAAGAAAGGATGTGGTTGATAGTTTACAAAGAATTTGATAGCATGGTTTTAGAGCTAGATATGAAGGTTAACGATCAGATTCAACGTAAGACAGAAAAAACTACAACTGACATAATTTTTCAAATAACAAAATATATGTCCTTCGACTTTCGCGTTCGTTTTACAACGTGGAAAAAATGTTTATTTCTGACTTTGAAACAAATACTGAATATAACTTATACAGCCCATATGCTCATCAGTGAAGTTAAAAGAAAGGCAAATGTTTGGCTTCCCAAACGATATATTTACGTCATTATTTTTACATAAAGCATTAATTAAATCTTGCACAAAAATAAAATAATGATGAGTATTTAACACTAACACTATCTCAATTCAGCTTTCTTACTTTTATTTCTATTCACGTAATTAAGCAATGGTTTTAGATATATGTCAAGGTATAAACATTTAGGGTTGCTATCAAATCACGCACCCGAACATCATCTTTTTCTGACTGTAGATTTCTTTCATTTACGATAAGTGTTCGATGAAATCGATAGGATTTTCTTGTCTAACGAAATAATGATAAGTCTCCATGTGATCTGATGAGGTCATGCATTCAACTGATATTCTCCATTTGAGCTCGTATGTTGTTCATAGGTACAATTCATAGCATAGATAAAAATTCTGACAGAATTCATGCAATTACGCTTTTCTTCTTTAATTATGTTCATGTACTGAATATGTTTGTCAGTATATATTCTCTATTCATCCAAACTCACACTCACATCCACACCCGGCAGTTCTCAATATACAAAAACAAAAAAAGAGTCTTCCTCTATAATCTTTAGATGATTTTATTGTTCAATACATTCATCAGCAAGAGCAGTGTAGATTGTATATCAGATATTCTATTTGAATACATATATGATGTTTAAGTATTGTTTTAGTCGTCTCCTGTGTAGATAAAGAAATAAATTTAGAACAATGCGGTATGTTAATTTTCATTTGATACATGGTTGTTTAGTGAGATATACATATCTATTCTGTTGCTAGAACTGCAAAAAGTTTTTTATAAGTATGGAAAAAAATTCCCTACATTCTGACTCGTCGTTCTCTAAATCATCACGACACTAAGTATGGAACTCTACTAATAAGTCAAATAGTACATTTTAATATGTTGTTGTTGGATATTAATATACTATTCTGTTTTTTAAAATCCACTAATGTAATTTATGTTACGTGTTAAAATCTAAAATCTAAAAGTTTACTAGAGTATAAACCAATGATGAAAAAACGTAAACAATAACAATCAAAATCATATTTATAGTTGTACAAGAAAACAAAAGTAGCGATGCGAACAACATTTTAATTCTTTCAAAATGACTTCATCAACAATTATGATTTAATGTTCTATATTGTTCACAATCATCAAATTACTTGAAACGTCCACATTGTTTATTTTTATCAAGCATGTCTTTAATGAACTATCATATTTAATGAAGATTGATCGAAGAATTTCTATTATAAAAAGTTTGTTTTTGTTTAATTTTCTTCTCTATTTAATGATGTTATTAAATTTTCTATGTTTTCTAATATTCATTCTTCTAATTCTATTTTCAGTCTCTTGTGATTTGATATCATTATTAATACAATTAAGTGAACCTATCTTTCATCTTTTTTTTTCCCCTTAGAAACAATGATTTGACACATATTGCTTAGCTGTTATTGTTTTAATTCTATAAAAAAAAAAAAAAAAAAAGATTGCACAGATGTACTGCGAAGAAAAAAAAATACATAAAACAAATCATATTCGTTCATCGAAGCATATTAAGACAACTTTTACTTAAATTGAACGACTTGAGAGCTTTTTTGTCTAATTAAAATCAACCACATGGAAGAATTCAAACAAAAAAAAAAAAAGACATCATTGAAAAAATGACCTACGAAATAATTAATGAACTTGTTGTTAAAATTAAATGTTCAACATTCTGAACAATCTATTGAATATTTTAATATACATAAGAGTTTGTTTTTTTGGTGAATAGGACAATTGATTTTATTATATTTTTGAGTAATGAAAAACTGACTATGCACTCTTTCACTATGTGAGTCATAGAGTCTTTCGAAGAATTGAAACTAAAATTGAACAATTAGTTAGCTTCATTTATCTTCTGTTTTTTTGGTAAGTGTTAAAATGTCTCGCAACAAGTTATCCCCAAGAGATTATACAACATAGATGAACAAAAAAAAAAAAAAGATCTATGTCGATGTGTTATACATGTAATTTTGTCGACAATGAACATCTTCATTTCATTCATACTAAATGATGTTGAATGATTAACGAGTCATAATAGAAAAACAAAATTGATTAATTTGAAATTCAGTCATTTTTTTTTTCGATTGGTTAAAAAAAAATGCGTTTTGTTTGTTTCTTATTGGTTAGAATAAAAAAAAGAAAAGTTAATTTTCATCTTGTAAATGGCAGCTATAAACAAAATGAACAAAAAACAAGAAGAAAGAAAGAATCGTGATTTGGAAGATGTATGGAAAAAAGTCGTTAGTTAATCTATAAAACAAGTAACAGCAAAATTTTGTCTGTACTTAATTCTCATGAGAGCATAAGAAGAAGAAGAAGAAAAAAGAAAAAGACGAACGGACTCTTTTTTTTTTCTCGTTATCGTTTGAATTTTTTTTCTTTTAAAGCATCATTGATGCATATCGATTCGGTACAATAGTTGTTGTCGTCTCTTTTAATCAAGTTTCTCTCTTTTTTTTTTTCTCTATTCTTCGAATAACTCGAGACGAGTCATTGGCTTTTCTCGTCATTTTGGCATGATGTTCGCTTGAAGAAATATTCAATCTATCATATCATATATAGAGACAGCAGTAACGCTCTATTGAAGTCTTTTTTTTTTTTTGCTTCTGTCTATCTTTCTCTTCCCTTCATTGACTTTTGGAGACTGTCTCTCATTTGTGCACAAGAGGCTTGTTCCTGTGCGAAACCATGTTTCCGTTCAACCAGTTCGTTGCAGCTCAATACCGATATTCCAAATTCGGTAGGTGCTCTGTATATTTTTCCCCTATCGATTCTTGCCTCCCTCCTTTTTTTTTTTATCCCTTTGTGCTCCAATGAATCGCGAGAGTTTATATTATCTATTAGTAAACTCATCATTGGCATAATCAATATATTTATATCTTTTATAGGACATGGAGGTATTAATCAACTCGGTGGAGTTTTTGTTAATGGTCGACCATTACCAGATCTTGTTCGTCAATCCATTGTTGATTTAGCTAAACAAGGTGTACGACCATGTGATATAAGTCGACAATTACGAGTATCACATGGATGTGTTAGTAAAATTCTTGGAAGGTAATAACAAAATAAACAAATAGAGAAACGATTCAATGTATTGTCTTTGCCTTTAGATATCATGAAACAGGTTCAATTCGTCCCGGTATTATTGGTGGAAGTAAACCAAAAGTTGCTACACCAAAAGTTGTTGATGCTATAAGTAATTATAAAAGTCAAGCACCAACAATGTTTGCATGGGAAATTCGTGAACGTCTTATTGCTGATGGAATATGTGATTCAGATAAAGTACCAAGTGTTAGTTCAATTAATAGGTAAGAGAATATAAAATTTCTATTGTATATTATATGAATAAAAAGACTTAATGTATTTTGTAAACTAATGATTCGAAACGACATTGATTTGCCGACACATATTCATTTGTTACTCATTTTTTCTTCTTTGATTGTCTCTATTCAAGAATTGTTCGTAATCGTGGAAATTTAAATGATAATTCAAAATCAAATAATCATAATAATAATAATAATTCATCACCAACAACATCAAATGAAACAACAACAACACCATCAGCTGTTATAAGTGGTACAACAAGTAATGAAGAGGATAGTCGAAGTCATCCAACAGGTGTATCATCATCACCTAATGGTTATAGTATTCATAGTTTACTTAATCATTCACAATATAATTTACATTCAAATGAGTATTCAATAAAACGTTCTCATCATCATCACCATCATCATCATCATGGATCTCGTATAAATCATCATATCGGTAAGAAATTATTAATTGAACTGTCATAGAATACAACTAGACAAAGACCAAATCGATAGTATAATCTCATAGGAATTTATATAAATTTTTTTTTTTTTTATAGAAATGCTTGATTATAAACATTTTTCGGCTGAACAAATAAATTTTTTGGATAAATTTTTTAAAGATAATCCATGGGCTGATAATGCACAAATTGAATCAATTGCTAAAGCAACTGGTTTTGCAGAATCAACCATTAAAGTAATCAAAACAAAAAAAAAAAATTAAAAAAAATATTTTTTATTTAATTTGAAAGATTTATATTGATCAACGTCGTGCTAAATGGAATTCAATGTATACATCAAATAATTATCTTAATTATAATACAAATGATTTTTCAAATGATTTATCAACACAATCATCATTTCATAATGTTAATCAACATTTTATTGGAAATAATAATACAATGAAAAATGATTTTGATATACCGTCAACACGTTTGTTATATATATATATATTTTTTTAAATTTATCTTATTTAAATTATATTTAGAATCGAATGAACTTTTTTGTACGTCATCAACATCTTATCCAACATCAACAACAAATTTTTCAATACCAGCACATGGATCAGGTAAAATAATACAAAAAAACAAAGACGACTATAACGTCGTATGAATAATAGAATATGATATCTTCCGATGTTTTACGTTGAGTATATAGTATCGTGTATTCCTATTTGATCATGGTAATACAAGCTTCATATGAGTAGATTTAGGAATGCATATATGATTAAATACAGAGAGTTTTGCTTTCGAAGCTAAGCAAAAAAACGAAATTTTTATTCTTAGATTATTATTCTTCAAATCCATATTCAACTGATTGGCGTTATTCATCATTTTCAAATTTTAGTAAATAATTCTATTGTGTAAGTATTTAATGAGAAATCTTTATATTTAAATTTTCTATTCGTATTTATTAAATAGATCGTGATATTCATCCATATTATCCTTATTATGTATGCGATTCATCGCTCAAATCCGAACCTATTCCAGAAAAAATAAACCACCTATCATTTTGTTGTCTATTTTCATGTCTAAAATTACTTCGTATTAATAAATGTGCATTCTTTGTTCATAAAAATTCTTGTTTGATTTTCCATTTTTCTCTCTTTGAATTTGATCGCATGCAAAAAAAAAAAATACAAAATACAAACGCACGCACAAAAGGAAAGAATCTTAAAATCCAACAACATCATCGTCATCATCACTATTATTTGTTGTTTTTTTAACGGGTTGTTTGGTAACAATTGGACTTGTTCTTGATGGTGGTCGAGTATTATCTGGTGACATATGACGAGGTGATTGATGATCACTAATTGATGGTGATCCAGGACGATGAGTTTTGGAAGACGAAGATGGGCGTCGCTAAATATTTTTAATAAAATTAATTAATTAAGAAATTTAGAAAAAAAAAACTCTTTACTAAATTGGCAGGTGAATCTCGATCACTTGTTGAAAATCGATTGAAAAAACCAAGTTTATCTAGATAAAAGACAAAAGAAAAAAAAAAGAAATTAAATTTAAACGATGTTTCAATACACACTTCGATCATTAGGCACGGTGTGTTTCGAACCATCAACCAACGGTGATGAAGGTCGATGACTGGCAGGTGGAGGTGAAGGGGATCGATCCTAGAGAATAAAGTTAAGGAGAAAGTAAGCGGGGATCATGGAACACTATTTCTACACTTACTGTTTTAGAAACTGAACTTCGAGCACTTAAAGATGATCGATGATCAGATTGAATTTTATCTAAAACAAACAAGACACTCAATTTTGTATTCATAATGAAAATTATAAAAATCTTTTTACCATTAGGTGATGTTTGTTTTGTACTTGATTTTGATTGATCATAAGGTGTATCTCGTTTTTTTTCACTAATATTTATTTCAATAATTGATTATCTATCATGTTAATATTATTTTTTACCTTCCAAACAATGCTCGAGTTGGTTTCGATGATCTTACACTAGGATAATCATCATCTTCACTTTCAGTATGTTCAGATTTTCCGATTGGAGCTGGTGAACGTTGTTTAGGTGTAGGAGACGATATGCCGCTTCGAGTTTTGTCAATTTCTGATCGATTTAAATAGCCTCGCAATGCTGCTTGTACATTTTTTAAGGCAGTCTGTACAATAGAAAAAAAAAATTGTTTTCTTATAATTGTAATATTAAGAATTCTTACTTCATTAGGAGTAGCACTAGCTGATGATGGTCGACTTCTAATAGAATCCCTATCGACATTATCAACTTTAAAATTTGAACGTGGTGATTGTGTTTCTGATGATTTCTAAAGATACAAAAAAAAAATAGCAAAAGTTTTATCAATAAATCTGTAACGTGACGCATTCGAAAGGTATCATTTTCAAGATATGAATGATTTTTATCTGACAAGAATGCAATCATATGTATTCATAAATCATAAATACAAAATATGTGCACTCATGTGATTCAAACTGAGTAAAAAAAAAGCCGCCGGTATACCGAAGATTAACCGGTGGTAGTGTGATATTTAAACAATTGGCTATCTTCTCACTGTCGGTACTTATAGGTAATTGAATTCAACAAATCGTTTTTCTATGTGAATAAAATGCTGAATAATTTATTCTAAGAATGATTCGATTCTAAAAATAATTTACCTTCGAGGCGCTGATTTTGGAATCCCACTAAATAATAAAAATATTATAATAGATAATGTAAATACAAAAATGATGATATATTACTTTATCTAAATTTTCATGTCTTGCTTTATTTATATCACGCAATGGTTCTTTACGTGATTTATCATGATGACGCCATCCTCGTTGAATGACAGTAGCTGCACGTTTTTCTCGAAAATTTTTTACACGATTATCATCAGCACTTGATAAAAGTAAATTTCATACGATTATTTTATTAGTAGACAAATAATTAAGAATTTCATCTTACGCAGTCCAATCCTTATCATGTACATTTTTAGCTGATGATTTTACTGGTGTTGTTGGTCTTTTTACATTTAATGATGTATTTGATGTACTAGTTGATAATGTACGAGATCCTATTGGTTCCATGGGCTTTCGAACTGGTGTACTGGGTCTAAAAAATCAGTATAAGATTTTAGAAGTTTACGCTTATGTTAAACACTGATTAGAGCCTGGATTTTATCGAGTTTAAGTTCGAAGACTGTCGGCCTCAGATCACTCATCAAGAACACTGGATTAGACTAGCCTACTGTCTAGAGCTACATGTAGTATTTATTGTTCCTTGTCTTTGTAGCCTTGAAGAAAAATAGATTCATTTAAGTTGAACTGTTAATATTACTCTAGTAATCCTAAAACCTGTCTATGAACCAAGTTTCAAGTGAAAAACTCAATAAAAGACTTATATAACAGTCAATCGGTGTACGACAATTCGAAGGGTTGGATCCTTTGTTTTGAACTTACCTTGAATCACTTTTTGTATGTTCTTCAGATGAAGCTGAATCTCGATGAATCACATTAGGTGGTGATCGTGGTGTTCGATTTTCAACTATTGGTGATTGTGATCGCTTAGAACGTGTTGTTGATAAACTGATAGAATCTCGATGTTGTTGTTGTTCATCACGTTTTAATGCTGGAGATGAACGTCCAATTTGATTCAAGTTTTTTTGTTTATCAAGTTCACGTCGCATATCTTCAAGTTTTTCGTTAGCTTGATCAAGTTCTTCACGATATCGATCACGTTCACGTCGAAGTTTGTCCAAACTAGCATTTATTTGTTCAAGTTTATTTTCAGAACTTTTACTTTTTTCTTTAAGATCTTCAATTGTTCTTAATAATTCTTTATTACTACTATCATCCTAAAAATAATGAAATTTGAAAATATCTATAGGCTTTTTGCATATATGAGAAAAAAAAGATTAGAGCTTCAACAGTAAATAGAATCTATGAACTCTCTCATAGACATCTAAAACCACAATTCCTTCTTTTTCCCAATGTCACGATTAAGTTTGAAACACATCATATCTAAACATCATAATGATATTACTAAATTTTTGAAAACAGTTTCGATTAAAAAGTTTTCTTTTCGGAAAATTTCAACGAAAACGAATGCATACTGAGCGCTTAACAAAAACAAAATTTTTGGAAATAAAGTAAAATTCATAGAAAAACAGTTTCGATGGAAGAAGCATTTATACATCTTTATGCTAGTTAAGTAGACACACTATTTTCTAGAGATAAAAATATTCAATGACTAAAAAATTTTTGAAATGTTTATGATTTTATAAATGAAATAACATACCACTGAACGTGTTGATAATGGTTTTCCACGTTCTAATTCTTCAACTTTCTTTTTTAAAATTTCATTTTCTGTTTTGTATTCATCTTTTTCTTTAGTTAATTTTCGTACAGCATTCTTTTTTTCTTCATCAACTGTAGCTACATAATCACTTAAGAGAAAGAAAAACGAAAATAAAATTATTGAAGAAATCAAATAAAATAGTTTTTTTTTTATTACTTTTGTTGAAGATAATTTAATCTTTCTACTTTTTGTCTGTTAAGTTCACCAATTAAAGCTCGATTTTGTATTTCTAATTCTGTACCTTTTGTCCATCTTGGATCACTTTTTATTTCCCTATATTCAAAAAAAAACTATGTTTATGTATATTTTTCATCTATTTTATTTGAAACATACTCAATCGTTGCTACTTTTTGTTTAAGATCTGATTCTAATTTAAATATACGTTGTTTTAAACGTAGAATAGCATTCTGAAAAAAAAAGTAAGATTTTCTTTTATTATTTATATTTATATAACATTTACCGCATTGGAAATATTGTTATTTCGATCTGTTAATGATCCTGATAATGTTCCTCGTAAATCACCATCCTAAAACATTATTCTTATGGAATAATAAACTTTAATATAAAACAATACCTTGTTTGTATCACATAAGGAATCGATTTCTTTTCGTTTACGTGCATTATCTTCATCTAAACGTCGAATTTTAGCACGAAGAACACTATTTTCACTTTTAACTGTTTTCATTTCCTTAATTGATAAAATAACAATGAATATATCAATAAAATATTAAAATTCGAATAAAACTTTTTTTAATAATTGTATTTCATCATAATAATCTTCTTGTGCTTTATATTTTGGATTTCCACTTGTTGGTCGATGTGCTATTTAAACAAAAAACAAAAAAAAATTTAATTCTAATTAATAATCTTTAAGAAAAACAAATATTCTTCTTACTATTAGATTTAAATGTTAATTCACTGGCAGTTTTTGTACGTGGTATATCTCTTTCAGAAATCATTTCATTTGATGCATATGGATTTTGTTGAAACATATCTCGTAAATAACCTGATGTACTTCGATAAGCAAGATCTGTATCATCAAATGAATTTAAATGTGTAAATGGTTTTCGTTTTCTATTCATATATGGTGTTAAACCTTAATTTAAATTATTTTTGTAAAAACCTTTTTGTTTTTCTCGAATTCTTTACATCTTACCTTGACCATGTGGTAATTGTTCAACATAAATTTCGCGTGCATTTCTTGTACGAATTCCTCCATTGACTTTTGACATGTTAACAAATTGAAAATATTTAATCGAACAATCACAAGTAGATATGTATTATAATTGGTACTATGGAAACAACATCCATGAAGAATGGTTGACGACAAGAAACGACCTCTATGGGTTTTAGTCTTTTTAATGCTGAACGATGGCGACAAACTTTAAAATCACAAAAAAAAGCAAAATACCTGTGTTTTTGAATTAAACAGAATGACACGCCTTTTTCATACCATTTTCCTTTCTATTTGTTTTTACCTCTTTGTTTTGTTTGTTTTATCAAGCATTTGTACATTTTATAACTGACTAAAGTTGGTTCTTTTGATCTTTTTTTCATATAGAAAAACAAAAAAACTATGCTAACTTTAAAAAGCCGATTGTCATTTAATACAACTCGAATTATAGCTACGAATGCTTTGATAATAGGAAAAGAACAAAAACGACATTCGTGTTTAACAATGCAAAATCTCAATCCACTTGTTAAATTAGTTGAATATGCTGTTCGAGGTAGAACAAAAATAAAAACTTGCTAATAAAAGTTTTTGATTGCTTTTCATTTTACATATAAGGTCCAATTGTTATTCGTGCTGGAGAAATCGAAAGCCAATTGAAGGTAATTATTATTCTTTTGTTATTTTCAATTACTACTGTTGTATCATTATATCAAATATGATTTACTTATTTTTTATCCAAATTTTTTTTTCGTTTGCTGTATTTCTACAAGATCTCAAAAGTTTTTCCGTTTTAAATGGTTGAATATAACATTCAATCGAACTTTATAGTATTAATTAAATTGATTTTGTGTGTGGGTCAAAGTTTTAATATATTTCGAAAACCCTTAGAAAAAATTTTTTGCATGCTGATATATCAATGAGACACTACCCTAAAAAAAAATCTAGCTTCAATAGTTTACATAAGATATTGATGAAACATTGCATAAAAGTTTGATGCATGAAAATACATTAATTAAAAAATTTCACGCCGACTTCCATTACCGTTCAGGAAGTTTCCACGAGCGTTTACGCATACAAATTTTTATCAATATATTCCAAACTAGAGAGTTCGAATTGCCTTGATTTGAGAGAAAATTTGAAAATCTGGAATTTCTAGGCATGGTTTTGTGGAAAACTCAGGATTTATCTAGCATTTACAATTAACCGGAAAATTTATTTCCTTCATCTGAAGAACTATGCATATATATTATTTATTTATTAAAATAACACAGCTCTCCGGAATGGAAGGTAATGAGAAAAAAAATTTGTTCGCAGTTGGATCATTAGCGAAAAAATAATCGATTTTGAAAAGAACGCAAAAAAGTTTTTTATTATTTATTAATCTTTCTATAATTACTTAAAACGAAGCTGACATGTAAATATATTACATGTCAATCAAAGTATTTGTCTAGAATATGGGTGTGGGATAAGAGAAGCTCCACATCAATATTCTAATGTTATTGTCGATCTCAAAAATCTATCTCTAAGATACGCAAGATTTGATTATCTCTGAAAAATATTTGCTTGTTTTATAGAACTAATTGTACAAAAAGATTTTTACTGATTCCTCTAGACATCATTATTTGTCCGAATAGTTTCAAAGGTCATTCACTAAAACTTTAAAAACCTTGGAGAATCAAGACAAGTTTTTCTCTCAACATTTACTTTTTTGATGAAAACCGAGTTTTCTTAAAAGATCATTGCTAAAGAGAACATTTAATTTTACTGTTGAAATTTTACGCAACTTTAATATTATCGAGCAAAAAACACTGAAAAATCGTACAAAAATGATTCTTAGACATTCACTAAATTTTCAGTTAAGATACGAAAAAAAATCTAATAAAAAACTTCTGAAGCTTTGCAAAAATACGGTAGACTAAAAACAAATTACTCAAATTAGATGAATTATGCTGTATAACCATTTTTTAGCACAGAAGAAAAAATTGTTTTCAAGCAAAAATAAAAGTTTTTTTTCATCCCAGCTCTTAATGGAGTGTTTTTTTTTATCAAAAATCATATTTATTTTATATATACGTATGTCGTTGTCTTTCTCTAATATTGACTTTGAAACAGGCATTGGTTGTAAAGATATCTTATCCAATGAGAGAAAAAAGGCACATTTATTGGCAGAAGAGACAAAAAGCAAAGTCTAGTAAATAACTATTATGTGTTCTCATATATATATATATTTTTTTTTATTATTCATATCTAAATATCATTGGTGTCGAAAGCATGTGTGATAAGGTTTCTTTTCTTCTTTTCGTTCTTCTCTAAAACAAACTGCAGGATGCAACTATAGTGAAGAAAATGAGGTTAAGAAAAAAATGATAGAATATAAATATACATTGTTCCTTGTCCTTGTTTTCTTTCTTTCTTTCATTTCGACAAGAGTTAGATATAGACTAACAGGTTCAGAATCGTTGTTTTTCAATCAAAATGGATAACTCGAATGAAAATAATAAAACACTCACAATGGCAAATATAAATCCTCGTATTATTGAAGTTGAGTATGCTGTTCGAGGTCCTATTGTTATTCGTGCTGCTGAAATTGAAAAACAAATAAAAGAAGTACTAATATGATTTATATTAAAAAACATGTTTTTTTTTTTCAATCTTATTTTTCTTTTTGTTGTTAGGGTGCTCATAAATTTCCATTTGATCGTGTTATTCGAGCTAATATTGGTGATTGTCATGCTAGTGGTAATCAAGTACCTGTTACATATATTCGTCAAGTTTGTATTTATAATATTAGTTTTGTTTTTAATGATGACAAAAAAAAAATGAATGAAATTTTTTTAAATTAGTTTCTTGCTGGTTGTACATATCCACCATTCATGGATTCACCAGATTTTCCATCGGATATTAAACAAAAAGTTCAACGTTTATTATCTGTATGTGGTGGAAAAAGTCTTGGAGCATATACGGAAAGTCAAGGTATAATAACAATACGAGAAGATATTGCAAAATATATACAAGAACGAGATGGTTATCCATGTAATTCAAGTGATATATATCTTTGTAATGGAGCTTCCGATGGAATTAAAACAGTAATTAAACTTCTTATGAATAATGATCCAAAAAAACCATCAGGAATTGTAAGTTAAAAACAAATGTTTTATATATAATATATATATAAGGCTATAGTTAATTACGATTGAAGAGATCATCGTTCATATTAATATCGCTAAAATAATGATGTGAAGATTTTTTTTTTTTCTTCTATACTTGCATCATTTTACTTATAAATTTGTTTTAAAAAACAAATATTACATGCAAATTGAAGGCACCCAAAAAAGTTCTTCTTCTAGACTGCTTGTATTGATAAGACATTGTGGGGTTTCATTTTTCAAATTAACAATAGAAAAAAAAATTCTATTACTTTGTCAAACAAAAATAATTAATCGATATTCTAAACAAATTATCAAGTTCATACAATTTCTTTCTATACATTCACATGTTAAAATAATCTAAAATTAACATATTTTAAATTAATTTGATGTTCAAGCATTCGCACTAATAAATTAAAGCTTTTCTATCGAGATTTGATTCTCTACATGAAAGATTTTCTGACAAAATCTTGTCATTCTAAATTAATAAAGCATAGTATTTTATTATTTATGACAAGAAATATAATTGATTGAAAAAAAACTAAATTATGTTATATTTATCTTAGATGATACCTGTTCCACAATATCCATTATATAGTGCTACGTTATCTGAATATGGTGCTTATCAAATTGAATATTATCTTGATGAAGATAATAATTGGGCATTGAATATAGATGAATTAGAACGAGCAATTAAAGAATCCAAAGATCATTGTGTACCACGTGGTATTGTTATAATTAATCCTGGAAATCCTACAGGTAAAAAATATCTTCAAATATGAACGAGATTAATTCATTACTTTTGAGTCATCACTATGTGCATCATTTAGATTCTATTGAAATATGAACATTCTGAAAAGTTCTTGAGTTTTTAGCTGCTTATAGCGAAGATATCGCATCTTTTAACTGAATATTATGGATTCGTCGGAGTAAAAGTCACTTTCGAATTATGATTTAAAAATAATTTATTATGAATGTGTGAGATCCTTTTATATGATTTTATTCTAAATAAAAAGATCTGAAACTTTCAAAATAAACTATTTTTATTAAAAATTGTGTCGATGCAAATTTTTTCCGATATTCCTGAGGGAAATCACAGTGTTCAATGAAAACCTATTCTAAAACTAAGAACTCAAGCTCTTTTTCAGGATGTGCATACCTCATTAGAATTTACAGGATGCACACATTTCCGATTCAAAAGCAATTAATCAGTTAGAAAAATTTCTTTCCTTGTAAGGTTTTTCTTTTCTATTTTGATATTTTATTTTCTTTGATTAGGTCAAGTTCTTTCACGTGATAACATTGAAAATGTAATCCGTTTTGGTAAAAAAAGAAAAAAAGGACAAAATAATTTATTTAATTTAATGTTTTTTTTTTGTATAATTATTTAGCTGAAAAACATCGATTATTTATATTGGCTGATGAAGTCTATCAAGAAAATGTTTATTTACCAGGTTCAAAATTTTTTTCATTTAAAAAAGTTTTAATGGATCTTGGTGCACCATACAATCGTATGGAAATAGGTATTTCTATTTCTATTTTAAAATTTCTTTTCTATTAATGACTTTTTTTTTTAATATTTAGCTTCATTTCATTCAGCATCAAAAGGTTGGCATGGCGAGTAAGTCGAATTTTAATTTCTTTAAAGAAAATATTTTGTTTTTGTTTCTCAGATGTGGTTCTCGTGGTGGTTATTATGAATTAGTTAATATTGATAAGGATGTACGACTGCAAGTCAATAAATTAATATCTGCATCATTATGTTCAGGAGCTTGGGGACAAGCTATGATGGATGCAATAATAAATCCACCAAAAGAAGGTGAACCATCATATGAATTATATAAAAAAGAACGTTTAGATATTGTTAATCGATTAAAACAAAAAGCTGAGCTTGTTAGTCAATTATTTAATTCTGTTGAAGGTGTACGATGTAATGCTGTTATGGGGTTAGTTAATAAAAATAAGCATTTTTTTTGGTTTTTTAATTTTAAGGAAAAATTTATGTTTTTTCTTGTAGTGCTATGTATGCATTTCCACGTGTTGAAATACCGGAAAAAGCAATTCAACATGCAAAATCAAAAAATATGGCACCTGATGCATTTTATTGTTTTCAATTACTTGAAAAAACTGGTATATGTGTTGTACCTGGTAGTGGTTTTAAACAAAAACTAGGTACACATCATTTCCGTACAACAATTTTACCACCAGTTGACCAAATGAAAGATATGGTAGAAAAATTCCGAACATTTCATATGGAATTTTTACGTGAATGGAAATAGATTTTAGTGTTTTTCTTTTTTTATAATAAAATTAGTTGATGAAAATGAACCTGTATTACTAGAATACTAAGATTATTAATAAAAAATCATATTATATAGTGAGAATTGTATGCTATCAATTTTGAATAATATGGATGATTAAATGTCTAATTAGATAATAGTATTGTTTGAGATTTAGTAGGACAATTCAATAGCTCGAAAAACTTTCAAAAACTAGTTATCTATTAGTAAAAGTGTATGTTGATATGAAACAAATGACTACGATGAATTATGAAACGTGAGATCCCAGAAGCATAAATAGAGAAGAAACATAAATACTTCCGGCTTTTTTCTAGAATAACAACATCGTTCAAAGTAGTACGTGATGAAAATCATGGAAAGTGTTTAGAAAATAAAATAACGTGCCAAATTAAAAAAAATCATATTGTTTATGAAAGATCTAAGCGCTCAAACTATGCTTTCATGCATTTATCTTCATCACAATTGATCTAACGGAAATGGTTTTTTTTTT
>CAJNOP010000388.1:15854-47129 GCA_905250075.1 Rotaria sp. Silwood1
AAAGTGCTTAGGTAAGTTTTAAATTAGAGAAAAAGTTTCATGAGTTTATGTAATTTTTTTCGAAAATATTTATTATGAAATGATAAAATTAGAAAGATGTCCTTATATAATTGCTACTAAAGACATATTTTAATATTGAATAGTTTATTGACCAATAGTTAAATGTAATTATATAATATGGAGTATATTTCTTTTTTCCAAAACGAAATATTACGATTATAATTACAAATTAAATAATATCTATGAAAAATATTATTTAACAAATAATTTTCGTTTTTGTATGTACAAATGGTGAATTCTTCTTTCGTCAAGTATTGTAGAAATCGAATGTAAAGATATAAACTTTTATTAATATTTACTTAAGAACGAAGAAGAGAATACTTACGCACGTGTGATACAGCAATAGTAAAATAAGATTTTTTTCTTCAAAATTAAATGATATCTTCAATAATTCGAAAATCTTCTGTGATATTTATTCGAACACATGTGAAATATATATCACTTCGAAAATATCCAAAATTATTCTATTCTCGAAGCAGTACTTCTAGTAAGTATTTCGAAATACAAATTTGAACATGTGTAAAATAAGTACGATTATAAAACAGATTAAATATCAAGTTTAATTCTCGACATCTAGCGACGTTGTTAAAAAAAAATAATAAGTCGCTACTTATTGATGGTTTTTATAAAAGAATTATTTAAGAAGAATAGCAAATGCAGCGTCAATGCGTAATAATATGACTCACTCTCAAAACAACGGAACTGTTTTTTTTTGCCATGTCATGTAAAGAATGAATTTCTTTGAGTAAAGAAAGGCGATTATAGGAACACATGGTAATCATATGAATGTTGACTGATATGACGCAGAGAGTTTGTTTTTTCTAAGAGCAGAATTTTGCATCGTCATCAGCGTTATATAACTTTGTTTTCTGTTGTTCTTGTCTTTATATGCATATATATATACATTCAGTATTCTATTCCTTTTTTATTTTAAATTTAAAAAAAAAAGAAAAACAATTGAGAAAAACATTTCGCATACAAAAACAAAAACAACAGCAACAACAGCCAATACGTCTGATTCGATTGTGAAATTTTACAGCTGTTTTATTCGGTTCGATAATATAAATGTATGTAAAACTCATCATAATTAGTGGAATTATTCATTTTTTTTCTGTAAGAATAATAAAAAAAAATATCTTTTCTCTTAATTTTTTTTTTTTTTTGTTAAATTTAATTATTTTTCAAAGGTTGTTATCGAGGTATTTTCACCTTTGTACTGTATATTAGACAATAGATAAAGCGAAGTACATTATCGATGTGTTGTTCTGTCTAAAGGTCTCGATAGGAGAGCGAAGGAAAGGAAGCCGACTATCTTCTCTTATTTTTTACTACATGACTGCCAAAAACTGTCTAGCAAATTCTAGCAGACATATGTGTATTCTGTTTTCCGCGAAACAATCTATGGACTTGTTGCCCTTCTTACTTTCTTGATAAACATCGACAGCCATGGTTCTTTCATGGTATATCGAAAGGTACAAACGTTGAAAGAGCATACACATATAAGAAAAGAAATATAAAAAGAAGATAGTAAAATGGTTGAAATTTACTCGTATAGGAATAATTAAAGACTAAAATAAAACTTAGTTTATAATGAAAGTACGATAGAAATGAAAAAAAAAAAAGAAATTCTTTTATTCATTTTTGCAGAAAGTCTAGTTTTTGAAAAATCATAAAATGACTTAATACTACTTCCTATCAACTTATGATTCATATCATTTCAAACATTGTTCTTCTTATGTTGATAAGAAAGATAAAGATAATAAATATACAATACAACTAAAGTTACACAATCATATATCATCTTTTCTTTTTTGTTATATTATAGAATCTATTATGCTGAAAAGTGAAACAAAAGTTATACCATTTAATAAAGTACAAGGTGTAGCTTCAACAAATGTTCATGCATATTCAAATGGTGATGGAGAGTTCTTTTCTGTTGAACGTCATTATTTACATGGAATATTTATGGGTTTTAAATGGCAATGTGTTGAATTTGCACGTCGATGGTTATTAATGCGTAAAAGTTGTATATTTCCACCTGTACCACATGCTGCTGATATGTGGAATGATCTAAAATATGTTGAACGTGTTACTGATGGTAAAAAATTTCCAGTTAAAGTATTTCCAAATGGTTCACCACATAAACCAAAACCTGATTCATTATTAATTTATGCACGTAATGATGAATTACCATTTGGTCATGTTGCAGTTATATGTGATGTTGTACCTAATTTTATTCGTATAGCTGAACAAAATTATATTTATCATAGTTGGTCAGATAACTATGCACGTGAAATTCCTTTAATTATTAAAGATAATTGTTATTTTATTGAAGATGAAGATGATATCTGTGGTTGGATTGAAATCGATGATAATGATGAATTACAACCATTAGATGAAACAAGACTTGATACAATATTAAAACAGTATCAAGAAGCTACACCCATAGGCACATTAAACCGTTGTTCAATAACAGATAAAGATTTTCATTCAATTAATAATTGGTTAAATGAAGATGATCCAGCAGAAAAATATTTCATTCAATTATATGGACCAAATTTAATACGTGCTAATACAGATACATTACCTTATTATAAAGTTGATCAAAATTTCGCATTATCTGTAGGTAGTACATCAAATGAATTACATGAAATGTTTATGGATGCAACAAATTATGTTATTGAAAATGATGATGTATTAAGAAATTTTTGTATACCAGAAATTTTCTGGCCCAAACTTCGTCAATCATGGTTACATGAAAGAGATTTAATGATGACTGGACGTTTTGATTTAGCATTTGATGGTCAACAATTAAAAACTTTTGAATATAATGCTGATAGTGCATCAGCATTATTTGAAATGGCTATTATACAAGAAAAATGGGCAGAAGCTGCTAAAATTGATCATACATTTATGTCTGGATTTCAATTACATCGTTTATTAGTTAAAAATTGGCAAAAAGTTTGTTCACATATAAATATAAAATATGTTCATTTATTAATTGATAATGATCCAGATGAAATTTTAACATCACTTTATATGCAACGTGTTTTAAAAGAAGCAAATATTGAATCAAAATTATGTATTTTATATGATAATTTATATTGGAAAGATTCAAAAATAATTGATAATGATGGTAATGAAGTACAATTAGTATGGAAAACATGGATGTGGGAAACTGTTTTTCATGATTATTTACAAGCTGAACAAGATGAAAGTTTAAATAAAAAAATTAATGGTGAACATCCACGTTTATGTCAAATTGTATTAAATGATCATATTAAAGTTATTGAACCATTATGGAAAGTAATACCAAGTAATAAAGCAATATTACCTATTCTATGGTCAATGTTTCCTAATCATCCACATTTATTACATAGTGAATGGACATTAACAGATGATTTAAAACAAAATGGTTATGTTAAAAAACCAATTGTTGGTCGTTGTGGACATAATGTTACTTTATATGATGTTAGTGGAGATTCTATTCTTGATGAAACAAAAGGAAAATTTGTTGATAGAGATGTAATTTATCAAAAATTATTTTCATTACCAAAATATGAAGATTATTATGCTATAATTGGTAGTTGGATTGTACATGGATTATTTGCAGGATTTGGTATACGAGAAGATAAAAAATTAATAACAGATGCAGAAAGTCCTGTAGCTGCTTGTTGTATAGTATGGAAATAAAATAAATCAGATTAATATTTGGCACCTATTTGTTTTTGAAATAATTTCACGAATGTTTAAAAGAATGTTCCATTTGTTTTTTCTTCCTTTATAGTTTTTTTTGTCGTGTGTTTACATGTCAAATATATTTTAAAATTTCCATTCGAATACAAAAAACAAACAAAAAGATATTTGAGTTATAGCTGAATATGAAGATATTCGGAATATGTCACAATAAATCGACTGTTATAATGATTGTGTTATGTATTGAAGATAAAGTTGAGAATGATGATGATATTGAAGAAAATTTAGTATTTTTTCTAGCAAAAAAAAATTACAAATAAAATTACAAGAAAGAATTTCTTTGAATATATGAATAAAATAGAATTTGAGGTACTATGTCTAGAATTAGTACAGTGAGTAATATGGATTTTGAAATAAAAGATACGTAAACGTATGATGAATATCCTGAGACGGAGTAAACAAAAGAGAGAACTTCGAAATGAGTTGATTTAAGATGAAACTATTAAAATAAATCTGTTATTATTATTTTATCCTTCCAATGAACTTTCGAAAGTAAGATATGTCCAGAAGTTTTTATTGAAGAAGATATTCACTTTATACTTATTCTTCTTTTAATGAAATCTTATGTTTTTGTTGTAGAAGATTATTTTTATTTTTCGGATCATTACCTTTTGATTTTAATGTTTTTACGTTAATTCTCTTGAAATCCTTCATCATCAGTTAATGATACATCTGATGAATAATCTGTATTAGTTTTACGTTTTGATCTTGATAATTATTCTGTAAGAACATTTTCGATTATGATAATAGTTGGTTTTCTGATATATAAAAATGATTGATTAGTGGAAACAAATTTAAAACAAAATATCATCTACTATGTAGCTGTTCCTTTAGGTGAACTACACATTTTAGATCGAGATGATACACAAGAATTTCTATATGACATATAAAACGTTGTCGTTTGATTTTAATAAAATTAAAATAATATTTTATTTTTTTTCAATTAACATACATTCTATGTGTCACTGTAATTCATATAAATTTAAATCAATCTGAAACTAATATAATATATAAATTTTCTGAAGATTTCGTCAGCGAACTGTTTGGCAATAATTATATACGAATAGAAAATTGTAAAATATAAATATAGGGTTTCTTAAAAGTCACTATCCAAAAAAATTATTATCCGAATTTAGGGAAATAATCATGGATAGAAACATACAAAAAAAACAGCTTCATGTATTAGTCAACCTTCAACAACAAATTCAAATGTTTGACACTGTAAAATCTTTATTTTCTATCTAAAAAAAACCAAAGTTAATATGTTGTTCTATTTTTCATTGTTTCACAAATAATCAAATAATTCTTCAATTGTTCAACGCTTCATTCTATTAATACACTGGTTGTTTAAGAAAAATATATAATACTGTAAGCTACCTACTCATCTATTATTTGTATTCTTGTTACTAGGACAATATAAATAGAAGTTATTCAATTTCTCATTTCTTTGTCTATTTGCATAAAGAGTTCCTTTTTAATTAGATTTTGGTCACGTATTTATCAGAAATAGCATTTGCGTCTATGATGTCGCGACACTATAAAGTTCATTCTTGACATAACTATACTCTAAAAAAAAAAACAAGTACAAAGGTCAACATTTTTCATCAGTAGCATAAGCTCTAACTTATAATTACTTTTTCATCTCAAAAAAAGTCTTCAAGAAAATAATTACTAAATAAAAACATGACATATGACGAAGTATCTGTCATAGATAATAAAACAAACGACTAACATCAATGGTGATATCTTATTAAAAATCTAAAAATATTTTTCTTTTCTGAAGAGTTTCATTCATATGACAAATCTTGATTACTTAATCAAATCAAAACTAATGATTTATAAAGACTTTATTGACATCATCAGAATGTTATCTATCTTTCGTCGATTTATAAATTTAAATTAAAGAAAACAATCTTTAATCAATACGAGTATTTCTAATTAATTTTTATATGAAAAGAAAAGGAAATAATAACTGTTTAGAACAAACAGGATGTTCATAGTAAAATTTTCTATGTAATTGTGTTTTCGATGCAAATGATAATTGAAATCATATTGTATCTTGTCCAACTAAATTTACATATTTCAATGAATAAGCCAATTGTTTACACTTATTAAATTTGTACTCGTCTACCTGAGAAAACTAAATATGTCACTTTCGAAGGATTTTAAAAGTCGAGAAAAAAATATTTATTTTATAAAGTGTTTTTGCATTGATTATTTCATTGGAAGAAATTTTTCAAATCGTCTACCAAATAAGACTGTTAAGTTCAAAATACTGAAAAATTAGGGATGCACCAGTCCCAGTTCTGACTGATGAACTGGGTCCCAGTCATTGACTGGGTGTGGGTGTTGTTTGGATGCGGGAATAGTTAGAATGGCAATAACGACACCCATACCAACGTCAAACCAACCACCCCCACCCACACCCTTAGAAAAGAGGGAAGTACCGATAGATTAGCGAAATAAACGTCAAATGACTAAGTACCCGGTCGGACTGGGTATCCAGTCGGACTGGAACCCAGTCCGACTGGGTGCCCAGTCCGACTAGAACCCAGTTCGACTGGGACCCAGTTACTGGCACTGGTGTACACCTATGAAAAATGTCAGTTGATAGTGCATATTTGATGTTTTTCAGTATAATTGCCTGGAAGAAAACCTTCCGACTCTAATACTTCGGATTATTCTATAGTATACAAAGGTTTAGCTTCTCATTAGGACAGAGTCGAAAACAATTTACCCTATGTTTGGGCTATGGCTGGCTTTTTTCATGAAGTGTCTCTTAAGAGCCATTAATGAAAGAAAATTGATCGATATCCTTTCTACCTTGATTCTGATTTTCAATTAGAAAAAGATTAGTACGCGATTATTCTCTCTATTGCCAATGTTTTTCGTCTCACGAAAAAACAAATTTATAGTACCCTATATAAGGACTGTTTCTCAATTGCGAAAGCACAACAATATCAAAATGAAGTACTGTTTAGCTATTGTCCTGGGTTTTGTCGTGCTATCATGCAATGCCCATGTGATACATCGTAATGAAGAGACAAATCAGGCTCCAGCAACGGGCGCGCCAAATTTGTTCAATATACCCAATATATCAAGAAACGATCGAACGGACATTAATCTAGTCGAAGGCGACATTGCAGTACCAGCAGATAACGGCCGCATCGCGTTTACGCAGTTTGGACCATGGACTGGTGGTATTGTCCCTTACGAGCTTCATAATTATTTTTCGGCTGCTCATAAGAATATGATCACCGACGCAATGAAGAAGATCAGTGAATTAACTAACAATTGCATTCGGTTCGTTGCTCGGGGTAGCAATCGAGCCTGGTTAAATATTTATCCTGGCCAGGGGTAAATCAATGCATATTTTTTCTTTGAATCATGTAAACCGAATAAATCATAAATGTATACATTGATTATAGGTGTTGGTCGTATATGGGTCAAACTAAGACCAGTGGTGCTCAAGATTTTTCACTTGAATTACCTGGATGTATTGACAAAGGAGTAATATTACACGAACTCCTACATGCTCTTGGTTTTGCTCACGAACAAACCCGACCAGACAGAGACCATTATGTCAGAATCAATTATCAAAACATTTTGAGTGGTACTTACGAATAATCTAATTTTACAATCAGGATTATGTATGTTTATTTATTAAGGACAAGAACATAATTTCGAACGCTATGCTGCTAATCAAGTTGATATGTTCGGAACAGCTTACGATTATGGTGAGATTGTTTCTGATCCATCATAGATTCAGAATCACTGTAATTCTACTTTTTAATGTTATAGGATCAATTATGCACTATCGAACTGATGCATTTTCACGCAATGGCCAACCAACCATCCAAGCAACTTATCCTGGTTACGAGGGTTGGGATGCATATATGGGACGCGGCAGCGCTTTGAGTGATCAAGATGTGATGAAACTGAAAAAATACTACAAATGTTCGTAACCATACACAATTCTATTTGAATAATAATTGAAACCAGTTGACAAATATCAATAAAAAGATCTTTATTTGTTCACTCGAGAATCTAAGACTTAATGAGTTGCATTTGAGCAAATCAATGTAAAAACTACAGTGATCAAGAAGGTCCAACTCGTTGTCTATAAATTTGAGATTGATTCATAGACATTCAGCAAAACCTTATTTGAATGAAAGACGTTTGTCTCTTTCTATTGACGTATATCTGAAATAATGGTTATCTTAAAACGATAAATACGTCACAGGACAGTATTAACGAGCATGCTCTCAAGAAGCTATTAACACAGTTAAAAATCTGTACGTTTTCCTCTCTCTCTCTCTGTTTATGCCTTGAAAAACAAGGGCAAAAATACAAAAAAAACCAACGGTTAATCGAGGTCAATGAAAAAGAAATAATGCCAATGTTATAAAAATGCACTGTAATGGATAGTATGAGAAAATAAGTAAGCATGGCACTCAGTGGCGTACGCAGAAATTTTTCAAGGGGGGGGCCCAACTTCGTAGGGGGGCCGGCCATGGCATAAAAAATTTTTTTTCACATGAAAATATTTTTTCCTGTACCCCCCTCCAGGACTTTTTCGTCTCAAGGGGGGGGGGCCGAGCCCCCACGGCCCCCCCCTGCGTACGCCACTGATGGCACTCTTTCGATGCATCCAGTATCATCTTCAATCATGATCTTTTTTTATTTCACCATACATGTTATACGTGGAAGTGCATAAACAATCAGCACCCACTTGCGAAGAATCAATAATTTTGTCACAGGCATGCATGTTTCTCATTTTCTTTTCGTAGACTTCATTTGATGTATAGATTCATCGGATCTCCGTGAATGATGTTGTACGAACTACGAGCCGAAAGAAAGCACAGTTGTGCACCAGCATAAAATTTCCATTGTAGTGGATTCTGCTGAGTTCTTGACAGAATGGGATACAATAGGTATTGTCAATGCAAAATGTATGCATTTAAAGGCAACGAAAACAATTCTCTCACTTCGAAACTATCTGAACTGTTCAAAAGAATTTTGATATATTCCTACACATGTATCAATTGTTGACGATGATCACAGGTATCACCATGCATATCCCATCAAAATATCGTCTCTGAAGTCATGAAAATAGTGAGATAATTTAGGATATTCATCGACGATTGACTGTCTCGATTCTCTTCTACGAAACATAGCGAGACTAGATTTGGTCGGCATTCCTTACACATATAGTCACAAAAGAACTAATGAGAATAATGATTACATGTTTTTGACTTGTTGAATGTATCATTTTATCAAAATAGGCCATCGATTATGGTTCGCGGTGATAATGTTATCATTCATGTCCCAAATCCCGTGTCTAATTGAACAGAACTATGTACATACAAAAAACTTACGAACATATAAATTTACTCAGTTTTCTTTTTTGTCGAAGGAAAGACGCTCAATGACAATGATATGAGATAATTCACCGTGAGTGAATGATTTCGGAATATGATTAATAAAATGAAAACTCTTTATGATAACAAGCCATTCATTGAAAGATATCAGGTTCGTCTATATATATATTTAAAGAAAAAAAAGAGCAATCTCATCAAGTTCATCATTATTCAAACTAATTTTGAATAATTTCAAATTGTATTTTGATATATTTTAGTCAAAAGCTCGTAGATTAATATGACAGCGTTGATGTCACCTACAATTATTAAAAGAAATTAGAAATCATCCATAAAGAACTTCCAGTTAAAGAGACGAGACCGTCAAAACTGGACAAATCTAAATCGATGGTGTAGGGAATTCAAATATTTCTGGGCATACAGATACTTACCATGAATAGTTTCCTTTTTATCAAGTTATTAGACCATTATAATATTCTTCATCTTTGATTACATTTCTAATCTAAGTAAATAGTGAAATGGCAAAGAAGTTCGTCTTATAAAAAAGTTGTGTATAGTCGAACCTTATCTCTGAAAAATATTAATATGTTCATGCATGATTACTACAAATCATTCATCTTGTGGCTATTCTAGAATTTTCTTGCATGCACATACTGCATTTCGCTCGCATTTATATGCATTTTTCAAGATTTTGTGTTTAACTGGAGAAAACAAAAACTCCTGCAATAGGTTAGAATTTTGTTTATTGTTTATGAAATGCATGTTTTCATTCCTGTCTTTGATATATTTATGTTATAAAATTATTATTTAATAAAAAAAGAAGCAGTATATTTGAACAAGAAGGCTTTCCTGAAAGCTTTGTTTCTACTATGAATGTATACAAAGAAGTAGGGATCTATAAAACTGAATAGAGGTGAAGATCTACAAGGGAGGAAGGGGACAAAAAATTCGATTATTTGCTGAAAGTCCTTTCAGGATAATTTCTTACAAGATAATTAAAATGCTAATAATATTTCTGTATTTCACACCGTTTTAGATCTAAAAGTATCGAATTAGTTCTTGTCTCAGAACTTTTCAACATATCTAGCTATACAATAGAGGTCACTAGTTATCAAATTGAATAACAATAAAATCTTGGGATTTGAAAAATTTACATGATTAAAAATAAAATTTTGACTTAGCTATCATTTCATTTTTTTATTATTCTCAAATATTTTGAAATAATTATCATAATCCTGTTGGTCATTGCCAAGCAATAATGCATAAAAAATGGTTGTCAACATTCCGACATACTTACCTATAAGAAGAAACAGTGTATTAGTGTTTTTCAATTGTCGTTCTCGTCATCAATAAACTAAACAATCGTTTACAATGACAACCACTAATGCTCAACCAGAACGACTAGATACATTACAAAGACTTGAACTTGAATCAACTATAGGATTCGAAGGTGAATAGTTTTATGTAAAGTTCTCTTATCAATATTATCTTATACATTGTTAATTTAGGAAATGTTCCTCATGGTCTTAAATTACATCCTGATCGTATTCATATGATTTATCCATTAGGATGTAATTTAGTTATTGAAAATTTACAAACACGACAACAAGAATTTCTTCTCGGACATAATAATAATGTTTCTTGTTTAACTATTTCAAATAATGGCAAATATATTGCCTCAGGTCAAGTGACATTTATGGGTTTTAAAGTAATATGAAATAAAATTTTTATCAAAATCAATCGAAAGTTCTTTTCTTTAGGCTGATATTATCGTTTGGGATTATTCAAATCGTGAACCATATGCTCGTCTTGTTTTACATAAAGTTAAAATTGAAGATTTAGTTTTTACTGCATCAGATCGTTATCTTATATCATTGGGAGGACAAGATGATGGTGCTATCATCGTTTGGAATATTGAAACAAAAGAACCTGTATGTGGTAGTCCAGCTCAACATAAAAGTGCTGGTATAACTTATTGTTTGGCTGCATCAAAAGAAGATGAATATCAATTTTATAGTGCTGGAAAGTAAGTAAAAATAAAAATCATTGTATAGATTTTAGTTTTTTCAAATACAAAATTTCTAAAAAATTTAGTGGTACACTTCGATTCTGGCAATTAGATGTACCTAATCGAAAAATTCGACCAACAGATATTAATACAGGTGTTGTTAAACGAATTGTTAAATGTATGACTGTAAGTAAATGAAAAGTTTACATTAAAAGAAAAAGAATATTATATATATATATATATATGTAAAGGTTTCACCGGATGGTGTTAATCTTTATTGTGGTACAACAACAGGTGATATTCTTATGATTTATATTCCGGCTACACAATTTAAAACAATTGGACCTGAAAAGAAAAAATATTCTATGGGTATTACAGCTATGCAAGCATTGGTTAATGGTGATGTTTTAATTGGTACAGGTGAAGGAAAAGTTCATATTACTGAAAAAGAAACATTTAAATCATTAAAGTATTATGATATAAAAATTTATTAAGAGATTTTTAGTTTAATTTTTGTTTTATTTATTTAGATCGTTACAAGCTCTTGGTGAAATTACTTCATTAGCATTGAGAGGCGAAGGTCATATGGTATAAAGTATTTCTAATTAATTATTTTAAAATAGAACAGATTATATCGGAACTGAGACTTCAAGAGAAGTGACAGATAAATTTCTATTTTTCGAATAGAAAAATTGAACTTTTTTCAATACACAAATAACATTCATATTTTAACTTCAATTATTAAGTCACTTGGCTATAAGTCTAGAACGAACTATTTAAATAGTGTGATAAAAGAAAATTTTAGATTATTTCATGTATCAAATAATTTTCTTCCATATTGAATTTTACTTCTTCGTGTTACTCTCGATATTATCTTTAATATAGAATAGTCACAAAAAGTTCTGCTATCGGGTAGAAAGTATACGAACTTCAATCTTTTTGTCTGATGTTCTGATCGTAAACAACACAGATCTAAATGTAAAATATTTGCGATGAAAACAGGAATTTGTTGACACTTTTCTAGTTCCAGTGTGAATCTCTTCTCCATTGGTGACTAAGATTGTGAAATGTTCAAAATAAAATTGATTAGAGCAAAAAGCTCACTGAAGAAGATTTAAAAGTTAATGGTTAAAACTAGCCGAAGATATCGATCATTTTTTGCAAATGTCGAATGAGTGATTTATATTTCCTATGTTGAAATATTTTGATCTAAAGAAAAACTCTATATTGACTTTCTAGTTTCTCGACATGAAGACTAATCAAGTTCTTGCAATTAAATTTTAGCTGTTGTTACAAATACTGTATATCTCGAAAAAAGTATTTTTCTATAGATTTTTATTGGTACAAATCGATCACATATATACAAAGTAAATTATGCTGATTGGAAAATGGAATTAATAAATACATGTCATAATTCTCCAGTACAAGATATTGCATTTCCATTGTAAGCTTAAATAGAGAAAAAAAAACGAAATTGATCAATTGGAATTGAAATTTTTTTTTTTTTATAGTGGAAGTTCAGAATTATTCGGTACATGTAGTTATCAAGAAATTCGGTAAGAACACAAAGAAATATGCATAATGAAAATTCTTTTAATTCATTTAGTATTTGGCATGCATCAACTGGTAATGAATTATTACGTATTTCACAAGCCAATAAAACATGTAATTCAATTTGTTTTACTCGTGATGGTAAAATGATTATTAGGTATGAATGAAAAAAATTCATTTATTTTTTTTTCAAAAACAAAAAACAAATTTCTAGTGGATGGGATGATGGTCGTATTCGAGCATTTTATCCTGAATCTGGTCGTGAAATGTTTACAGTCAATGATGCACATCA
The DNA here is from genome assembly GCA_905250075.1 of Rotaria sp. Silwood1. Classification (NCBI taxonomy): domain Eukaryota; kingdom Metazoa; phylum Rotifera; class Eurotatoria; order Philodinida; family Philodinidae; genus Rotaria; species Rotaria sp. Silwood1. The sequence goes on from CAJNOP010000388.1 coordinate 28,900, forward strand.
TCGTGGTGTTACAGCAGTTGCTGTTACAAATGATTGTCGTCGTATAGTTAGTGGTGGTGGTGAAGGAATGATTCGAGTTTGGCAAATAAATCCAAATTCCCAAGAACTTTTAGCAACAATGAAAGAACATAAAAATGCTGTTGTTTCAATTCGTATTAATAAATCAGATACAGAATGTGTTACAGCATCACTTGATGGTACTTGTATTATTTGGAATTTAAAGTAAGAAAATAACCAAAAAAAGAAAAACAACAAAGAACAATTCAATATAAAAAAAAAAAAATTAAGAAAGAAATTCTCTTGTTTTATTTAAGACGTTTTGCACGTAATCAAGTTTTATTTGAAAATACACTTTTTCAATGTGTTGCTTATCATCCTGAAGAATATCATATAATAACAGGTGGTACAGATCGAAAAATAGCCTATTGGGAAGCAACAAATGGTGCACAAATACGTGAATTAGAAGCATCAAAAAGTGGAACAATTAATGGACTTGATATTGATAGTGTTGGTAATTATTTTGTTACAGTTAGCGCCGATAAATTAGTGAAAGTATGAATATTGTCTCTTCTTTTTTTTTTTTTATTGCTCAAAGTAAACACGCCTTTTTTTTTTTCTTATTTTAGTTATGGCGTTATAATGAAGGTGACGTACATAGTGTTGGTATTGGTCATGGTAGTGAAGTGAAGAAAGTTCGAATCTGCCCAAATACTCAACATATTATATCTGTTGGTGCCGATGGAAGTATTTTTCGATGGAAATTTCCCAAAACAGCTGTTTAAGAAATTTAAAAAAAAAAAAAAGAATAAATTAACTTCAAGAATAATTTACTCTGTCGTCTCTCTTTTTTTTTTTTTCTATAAATGTATATGAGGAAAAAAAAATATATAACATGAATCAATGATGATGTTCAGTTATCTAAGATATAGCATCAACACGCATTTTTCGTTTTCGATTTCGTTTTCGTAATGATCCCATAGATAATAAACGACAAATAATATCAATAAGTAGAAAAATTGCAGCTAGAAGTCCAAAACCCTATAATAAATATTTTACTTAATAGAAAACAAAAGAACAATGATAACTAACTGCGGCTGCACCAGCTGCACCAGTTTGTGCTTTACGATAACCATTTGGTGTTGATTGATAAGAATTTGATGTATAACGAGAACCAAATATAGTTGATAATTTTACTTCCCAAAAAATTGCAGCAATAGATATGGCAAGAACAAGAAGAAAGAATAGAATTAATATGATGGCAACCTAAACAATAAACAAATATTTATACGATTTGTTTTTTATTATTGATAAGCATCTTATCAAATGACATAATAGTAATGCATAGAAATTAAAGATTTACGGTATTAAGAATTAAACAAGAAAGTTTTTTTGTTCATTTCCTAATTTTACGATTTTTCAATTATATTGATTTAGAAAAAAGTCATGTTTCTTGGTAGAAATTTTAACGTAGTACAAATAGATAATATTATAGCTATTCGTTTCATTTTTATCACTTTGAATAACGAATACGTTGCCTATATTATTAAGAAAAACAATAATCAAATTGTTTTACATACTACTTTAGTAGCAATTTTCCAAATTTTTCGTTTACGTAATGCTCCAAATACATGAATTAAAAAAATAATTAAAACAGCAACAAGACTAAGAACAAAAATAACTATTGTTGCTGTTTTAACTGTATTTGCTGAAAGTGATCTATATGAATCTGGTGATGAATTTTCACTACATTCCACTAGTGCTGCAACATATTGATTTGTTGTATAACCTTGACATATTTCTGAAACCCAATCAGCTTGTTGTGCCCAGCCCGTAGATGCAATCAATGCACATATCATACCAAAAAAGAGACATATCAATAAAAGAAGAAAATAATTAAAATAAGATTTTTTTTTTATTTCTAATTAGAAACAAAAAAAAAAACTTCATTTTACCATAGTGAGAATTTCAAGAATTCCCAATATTGATCTCCAATAAGAACGATCACGACGATAAACTCTCATTTTTTTTTTTTTGTCAAAATACTTATTCTTTTTCTTTGATGAATTCAAAATGATTGACCTCCTGCTGAATGAATTTTTTTTTCTTATATTTAAAAATTACATATTTTTTTCTTTTATTTCGGAAAAGAAAAAAAAAGAAACATAAAACGTAACTAGGCATAATTGTTTGTATAGATTAAATAAGGATAAACATTATGATGATAAATTTACATATTATCTATCATTAAATATGTTTTTCATTTTCTTAATATTCTATAATTATCGACTCTTATTATCACGATAATATCCATATCTAGCATTACTTTTTGCGTGTAATCCAAAGATTCCTAATATTCAAAATGAGTATAAACTTAATGACCTAATCATTCGATTTCAGCCGTGGAAAAAAATCATGAACATATTTAAAAATAGATCATTCAAAAAAAAAGAAATATATTCGCATAGTATCTACATTTCTACAGATTGTTTTTTTTTTGTCTTTATCAAATATATATCTCATTTAATCTCTACATGATGCACATAGTCTTGATTGAAAAGCGATTAATCAATTGATAAACTTCTCTCATCATTTTAGATTACCAAAAAGAAAAAAAAGAGAAAAATTTGTAGTGCTTCCCGTTTATTCTCGATATATTATCATTTGCTTAGCTCCTTCATTATGTTGATTGCTTGGGCATGATATTTCATCGTTCTCTTGTGACTATGTATTATTAATTAGTTTATTGTACATCTCTTCTATCTTAATGTTTAGATTATTTCCTTTTTTTTTGTTTAGTATAATCAAGACAATAGATTAAAACCGTTACAAAAATGAATTTCTTTTTAACTTCTTCTGCGCATCATTCATCGTTTTATTTGAATCATCCAAAAAACGAGTTTGTTTTTTTTTAAATATTATTAACAATATCAATGAAGAAAAAAAAGCTACGTCACCAACATCATTCAACAATGAATAAAATACCCTTGAAAAAAAAAGAAAAAAAAAAAAAAAAGAAAGGAACAAATGTGTAAAAGTAATGAGAAAAAAAAAGTTATAGTCCTGGAACGTTTCATTTTTATTATCAGTAGAAGAAAAACAAAACGAAATTTTATTCTCTTTTTTTTTGCATTATTTATGATTTTTGTTCAATGTTAACGGCTGTTGATTCATTTCGATTTTCAGCTTTTAATTTTTGAAATGCTTCAAATGCAGCTGCTTCTTTAGCTTCTTTTTTCTTATTACGTTTTTCATACTCTAATCTACAAAATCAAAACAAAGAATTTTATCTCAAATATTTATATAAATATCAAACACCAAACCGATTATCAATAATACGTGTAATAATGTCCTGTGTAGTCATTGGATTTCCACTATCAATTCTTTGAAATATGCCAAGTGTTTTTGGTACTTCATATGGATCATTTCCATCAGCATCAGGTTCATATTCTGTTCGACCATGAATAACAAGCGAAACCTATTGATTTAAAAAAGAGAAAAAGAACTAATTAAATATTAATTGTTTGTTGTTTAAAATACATACTTTAAAATGATTAATTAAATCCATTGTAACAGAATAAGGTGCAGCAATAACAACTTCATCAACATACTAATAATAAAAGAAAAAAATTTGCAATTAAATTCTTTTTTTGTTGTTTATATTCAGATTTTACTCGACAAGCTAAGACACTTAAGACCCGTTCATGAATATTCATTATTGGATGATTACTTCCTTTGTATCGATTAACAACCTAGAGATAGAAAAATCAATAGCTTTTTTTTTTTACTCTTATTTGTTTTTGGAAATAATTACTCGATCACCATGTAAACCAACAATAAGATAATCACCACAAGCTTTTACTTTTTCAAGAAAATCGACATGACCAACATGAAATAAATCAAAAGCTCCAGCTGTATAAATAACTTTGTCACCAGGCTAAAAGAAATTATTTATATATATAATAAAACTCAAATGTTCATAAAAATTATCGATTAATTCATAATCTATTATTAGAAATTTCTAAACTTGAGAATGAGCAGTACCGGCTTCACTCTGTTGAATTTACAATAAATTAATCCAATTGAATTCATGATAGAGAAAGTTTACTAAAAACAATTTCTGATGATTTCTTCAGGGAATAGTGCTAGAACTACTCTAATTTTAATTAAGAATATTTTAGTAATATCTCATTCGATTATATTTCATAGATATAAAATATGATCTACCTTTGGTTCACGACCATTAGAAAATTGTATAATTTTATTAGTTGTTGCTAAAAATTGTGAAGCACCTGTCCATGGACTAACACTTTCTTTACATAAACTCATTCGACGTGTATTCTCTGGATCTGGTAACATATCATCAGGTTCATGATGACTTTTTGTAACTAATAACATTCTAAATAATTCTAATAGAATAATGAAATAAATAAATAAAAAAAAAAGAATTCAAACCTTCCGACAAGATCTGTTGTTGATACACCTTGTGTTCGTTTACATTCTCGATATCGACCTGCAGCTTTGACAATATGATAAGTATCAATACCATCAGCCGTAACCTTTTAATAATTAGAAACAAAAAAAAACCGTTTACTATTAACAAGTCAAATAAAGGAAATATATATTTTTTTTCTTACAGTAATATCATCACCATGTACACAAAAAGCACAATTATATTCTTCTAATGTTTCAAGTGTTGTTACATATGGAGCATTCTCAACAACTTGATCAACCCATTTAATAGCACGAACCATTTTATAACGTTCTTGCTCTGTAAATACTGGTGGACCTTTATGTTTAGTAATTTCCGCTAAAGAAATATTATTGCATAGAAACAAAAAAAAATAGATATATATGAGAAATTTCAATACAAACCATCAGAATGAACGCCAACAATTAAATAAGTACCCATCTGTTTTGCTTGTCGACAAGCATTAGCATGACCAAAATGTACCATATCATAACTAATAATAAGAAAATATTCTCGATTCTGACTTTTCTTTCTTCTGATAAACCTAATCTGGACCCAAATTTACAGAAAACTACGTCAGACTTTCTTGTTTTGTCATCTCTCCTGCATATTTGGATGTATTGATACCGATCTATAACATAATTTACTAAAAAATCATAGAAAATTTCACTAAAATTTTTGCTCGATTCAAACAACTTTTTTCTCATCATCTCACATGTCATTAGTCAACATGACGAGATAAGTCTAGTAGGATTCAGAAAATGTTTGTCTTTCTGTTCCTGTACTGTTTCTATTAGTGACATTATCTTATATCGATAATTATTAATGAGTCACATTGACAGTGACGTCATCTGTTTCACTAAGCAACGCTTTTTGCATTAATAATTCCTAATAATATTTTCGATATATTCTAAGTTGATCAATTCGAATTTGAATAATCTATAATAACTAAAGACTTATTTCGTTTTCAAAATGAGTTAATAAGTTTCCTTGTTTTCTTTCTCATCTAAATTAGAAGTTCTCATTCATAAATTCTGCGTAATCAGCAATAGTCTTCTAACTTATAAGTCATGCGTAATAAATCATTCTAGCTTAACATAAAAAAAAAACTTCCTGTCTAAAGATAACCTTTTAAATATCTATTAGAGAACTACATGAACTAATTGTTATACTTACCAACCATCCATCCAAACTCGTACATTTTGTTCCGGTTTTGTATGATTTGTAGTTGATGTACTCATATTTTTTTATTGCTATAAAGATATACAACAAATAAGTACACACACATATATATATCAATCGATTATTCATTCGTCAAATACTATACCATAAAAATAAAGTAAAATAGATGTCGTTATTTTAATTTATTAATTCCTATGGATTGGTTTTTATATGAACAGGTGGAGAGGCTACTAGGTTTGATTATTATATTGGTAATCCGTTGAACAAATTTAACAAAAGAAAAAAACTAAAATAAAATGGATTACAAACTTTTCTTTTTTTAAATTTTATTTTTAAGATGCCATCGATTTAAGTCCGGTGAATAAAAAAAAATCCAAAAAGAAAAATGTTATTATCAAATCTACGGGAACGGTCTTTATGTCTTATAAATTCCGAAAATCTTGATCCAACATTTCAACCATGGCTTACAATTTCAGATGCTAAATTTCATCCTGATGTTTGGTATGTTGAATTAATAATAATAATAATAATAATAATCAATTATTCATATATTCTAGTGCACTTTATTGTCATGCTAATATAAATCCAATTCAATCAATTCAAACAAATTATTTACCACCATTTATATCTTATTTATGGCCATTAATACATCATGGTGCTAATGTATGGGCTGTTGATCATCCTACAACACGTGAAACAACACCAATGAAATTTGTTGTAAAATATGATTTATTAATATGGAATTTTTTCTATCGTTCAACAAATATTAATCCATCATTAAATTCAAATATTATTTATCCAAAAATATTAATTCTTGCACCGGATTGGTTTACTTGTGAAAATGCATATAAACATTTATCGAATGTTAATACAGATGTACTTAAAAAAATTCTCATGTGTTGTATTTATGAAGGACAAAATATTGAAAATGAATTATATAAAAAATTATTAACACAAGGTTGTGATCTTCTTATAGCTACACCAACGATTGTTAATGATTTAATACAAAAACGTCATATACATTTTGAACGACTTGAAATGATTGTTGTAAGTTTTTGATGTTGAATATATTTTACTATTATCTTTAGATAAGAATTAAATTTCAAAGAGAAAAAAATTATTTGTTTGTTATTTTTTTTTCACTAATTGATCAATTCAAAATTTTTACTTAGATAGAAATTTGCATTTGTTTTGCCAAAAACAATCTATTCGAGGAAACTGTAAAAGTCATCGTTAGAAATAATATCGATCTCATTGGCGAAAAAGTGAATGCTATCTGCAATTAATATTGAGAGAAAAATATTTCGTAACAATAATGAATACCTGATGAATTTTAACTGAATTTCGTCTTCCGAAGTCAGTTGGCAACTAGCAAAGAAGCCACTCGAACTTACACTATTTGTTTGAGCTCATGAGCAGGTTTTGGCAAGACTGGAAAAAGTCTTAAAGGGTTCATCTCTATAGGCCTTTGGAGTCGAGCTGGAAATCATTTTATTGAATTTTTCGATCCAACTTCACATCCATACCGAAAATCCAAAAACAGAATTTTAACTTGAAATTTCGTCCGTACATAGGTCGAATGATCTGTAGAACATCTTAAAAGTTTTAGCCGAAATGAATGTTCTTTTGTCGAAATATTAAGTTTATTTCAAAGTTTAGTATCTCGCCAGAAGAAATATTCTTTTCGACGGGATATTTTAAGGATCATTCGACCTGGTTATAGGCGAAATTTCATGTCAAAATTCTGTTTTCGAATTTTCCGATATACACGTAAAACTGAGTGAACAATTCAATAAAACGAGCATAACTGGGCTTCAAAGATTTATGAATACGAACTTTTTTTAGATTTTTGTGAGTTTTGCCAAGGCGCTCTTGTAAGTCTAAGATGAACTCAAACGACAGTTATTAGTTCAGATGTTTTCCTCATAAGGATTTTAGTTGATTTTTCTATGATTGTAAAAATGCTCCATAAGTTGGATAAATATTTTACAAGCATTTCTACATATAACAACGGTTTAGAATTTTAAAAAGAAAACTGATCGATATGTCATTTTGGATTATAATATATGTATAAATAATTGAAAGCTAAAAACTAAATTTATCTACTCCAATAAATCGCTAATGATGATTTTGGTGTAAATTACTGTATCCCAAATTACTAGCTCAACAATTTTTACAAGCAATTATCCGCTTCTCTGTAAATCAAATTTGAAATCTGAATTCGTTTAAACTTTCTCATAAATAATCAACAATCTTATAATACATTGTTTTTTTTCAGTATGATCAATTTGATCTTCTTCTTCAAACAATTGAATTCATAAATGAAATATTAAATCTTATTCAATTACATACAAATAAAACTAAATCTATTCAACATTTTTTTCTATCTCGTATTGTAAATCAACAAACAAAAAATTTTATTAATGAATATTTTTCAACAAATAAAAATTATTATTATCTTTCATCATCAATGATGGAAACACATATATATAAAAATTTTTTTGTCTATTGTGAACCATGTCGAAATTGGTCTGAACGTAAATATATTATTAAAGAAACATTAGATTTAGCATCACATTGTAAAAAAAAAATTATTATGTGTGCACATCAAACACGTCGTTTAGTAACAATGCAAAGTATTCTTAATGATTTATCAATACAATCTATATTAATACATGCACAATTACATTATGATGAAATTCAACAATATATACATGAATGGCAAACAATAAATGATCGTTTATTAATATTATTAATTCAAGATGATATATTAAATGATATAATTATTGATAATACAGATATAATTATACATCTTGATGTTCAACGTCTTATATGGTATCAATTATATAATCAACGTATGAAATTAATTCATAAACATTTATTAACTAATGATCATAATAATGATAATAATAATAATAAAATGAAAAAAAATGAATTAACATCATTAAAATTAATTGAAAAATTTTATCAATCTAATACATTAATAAATATACCATTAATTGTTATATTATGGCCAGGTGATTGTGCACAAGTAACATATGATTTAATTATTTATATTAATAATTCAAATAATTATTTACATCCATTAATTGAACGTTTAGCTAAAAATAATTGTTATGAATCATTACATGCAAAAATAAATGTTGAATTATGTCCAACATTAAAAATGTATGGACAATGTTTAAATGATAAAATTTTAAAACGTTGTCCATATAGACATCATTTTCATTATGATATTGATTATATTGAACAAGAACAACAAGAAAATAATAATAATAATAATTATTTAACAAATTCATATGAATTATGTTTACCTAATAAAGGTGAAATTGAATTACGTATAACACATATTAGTGATGGAAATCGTTTATGGGCAAATATATTACGTTCAAGAAATGATATTAATCAAACATTAATTAAAATATTTGATTATGATATATTTTATAAACAAATTGAAGATGCTTTTAATAATGTTAAAAATCAACCATTAAGTGAAATTGTATACGGTGAAATTTATTTTTATATTGATAATAATAATAAAGTACATCGTGTTTATGTTTATGAACAAGAACATACATATTTTGATATAAGACGAGCTGATTCAATATTAAATAGATTATTAAAAGTATCGAATACTATTATAAATAAAAATAATAATGAAGATACAAATAAACAAATATCAACTATTCATAAACAAAAGTAATTCTTATTAACTAAATAGATTATTTTGTCTGCATATGAAGAATTAAGATTTTTTTGAGAAATAATAAGATAAAAAAATATTATTTATTATTTAAAAAAAAAAAAAAACTTTATTCTGTATAGTTTTTATTAGTAAATTCTTGCTCTGCAGTCAATACGACAATCACATGATCAGTTCTGGGCCCTCTCTGTCTCTCAATAATTATTTTTTCACCAATAGATATTCATGTTTTTTTGCAAAAAATCTTCGAATTTTCTGAGTAAGCATTTCTTGAGGGTAGAGACCGATAAATTGAACCCAATGAGCTCTACTTAAGGCCCCTCCTGTCCCTCAAAATTCGACCTCAGACAAAGAGCGTCCGAATGGCATGAAATTTTCAGGATATGTTTGGGCTGGTGAACCATGGCTATGATAAAATTTTCAGCCCTGTATCATGACGTTCGATAGAAGTATCACCCAAACAAGGATCAAAAAATAGCTAATTTTGTCTCCAAAACTTCTCAGTAGTCTTCAGACTATACATTTGATTTTCTTTTTTGTTTGTTTGAAAGAGCGTGTCAGAATGCAGTGACTATGAGAGCCTTTTTTTTTTTAAACTCTTACTTTTAAGGGAAAAAAGGAATCGAAAGTTCAATGACTCAAAATAAAAACTCTAAAAAAGTGGCGCTCTAATTATATAAAGGTTTATATATAATAAAAAAAACTGGCTCTTATAGGTACTGCAGTTTTGCACGCTCTTTCAAACAAAAAAAACCTATTGACTACAATAAAACTCCTTCGAGAATAGGGGATGTCAGAAATCTTGAAAAACTTTTGGAAAAAAAGAGGTGCTGAGTAATAATTTTTGTCGTGTATGAGAGATCAGATCATGGGCTATCTTTCTCTGCATTTATCTTAATTTCGGTGATTTTGACGAAAAGTAACTTTTTTGAGAGTGGAAGCCTTAAGGGAGATGAGTTATCACTTTTATGTATTATGGTTCCATATCTGTAATGCTTCACTCGAGGTATCATTTTTGGAATTTATTCTCCATGAACTCGTATTATCGTGTTTTTCTTCATGAATGGTTTTGAGTGATGCTTGAAATAGTAATTGTCCAATTAAATTTCATAGCACTTGAGAAGCAAAGTGGTTCTTGAGAGAGAGCTTAGCTTTTGGGTATGTTCTAGAAGAATCTATTGTTGAATAGAAATTAAAGACGATTGACTGAAAAATAGGATCTTTTTAAAGTGATCGCAAAATAGTGTTGATCACTGGTCTATTCACCCTATGTTCATGTGTTCTTCCAACAGTTCTATCAGGAGATTGGAATACATATACAATAATCGTGAACGATGTTAAGTTCGTCTATTTAGAGAGTATTAAACGTTTTTGATATTCAGTAGTGTTTAGAAGCTCGATGAAATTATCATTCATATGATTTCATTATTAAATAATAAAAACAAAACTATATTTTATATTTTTAAATATTAGCTTTTCGTCTTTATAATGTCGTATTATAAATTGAGAAATGACTAGAATTTCGAAATAATCAAAGATTTTTTTTAAATTGTAAAAAGAAAACAATTTGAAATTAGCAATGTAAATGCTACTAAACTCAGTCACTCGACTTATACTTTAAAGAGTCTATTGAGATTCTACAAATGAAAGCGTACAAAGAAACCCTCTCAAAAGTTAAATGTACTATTCTCTTGAGACTATTGACATTAAAACAGTGACGATAAGTAGTGAAAAAATTTGTTTTGATTCGATTTACTGAATTAGAAGCGATTTACTCAAGTGTTGTCCTACCAGCGTAGAATTACTAAGAACCTGAATGATCAAATTTCGAACTGAAATTTTATCTACAAATAGATTTTATAATCTTTAGAAACACTCTAAAGTTTGAATTTGAAGAAATATATCCGCATCGAAATATGAATTTGTCATAGAGGGTGTGAATGTTACAGACACGAAAATCGAATCAACACAAATCGCTTTTAAAACTCATTATAACCGATCGAACAGCAATAGTGTCAAACAAAAAACCTATTTAATAGTGAAAAATGTTCCTTCATTAGTTCGTAATTCAAGAGGTATCGAAAAACCTATTCTATATTGCTGATCATTTCTTCTTTCTTTATTAATTCTACAAACTTTTATATTAACATAATGACAATTTAATTTTATAATCGTACAAAAAAGAATTTACAAGAAACAAATTCTATGAAATTTTTTTTTTAATAATTTTTATTTAGTTCATCTCCGACAACAGTCAATCGTCCAATGTTAGTTGTTTTCAGTCTTGATACTGGTATAACATTTACATTAAAATCTAATGAACATCTCTATCCTATTGAACCATCTTCATTAAAACAATATCCTCCATTAGCAACTGAAATAATCTTATGTAATATTTGTCCATTAGATAAAATAACAATGACATTTACACCATTTACAATTGAAACTGTTCGTTCATTAACATTAAATGAAATATTTATGGGACGTATTAAATTAGCAACACGTTCATGTTTTTGGATCGATCCACTTGTTAAACCAGTTCGTTTAGCTGCACTTAAACGTATTGCATATGATAAACCAATACGAAAACAATTAATCCTATCTAAACTTGTTCAATCAAATGATAATCATATGAATTTACTTGAACGTATAGCTATTGAAGCTAAACTTAATGATGTACCAATATCTAATCAAGAAGAAACACAAGAACAAACAAAACCAATAATAAAATCTGATGAACAAGAAATAGTAAAAGAAGAAATTATTGAAGATTTTTCACCTGTATTTAAACCATTTCTTAATCGTATTGGACAACTTATTATTAATCCTGTTGGTCGTTCAAAACAATTTTTTATAAAGCATAATCAAGAATTACAAAATTTTGATTTTGTTAAAAGAATTTCATCGGAAAATAATGAAATATTAATTAAAGAATCTTCATCATTAATTGAAGAACAATCGACTAAAGAAAAAAATATTAATATTGATCGATATATTCCACTTGGTCGTGGACATAAAATGCATACAGAATCATCATCGATAGTAGAAAATATTCTTCATCGACCACAATCAATACCAATATCAAATACAGTTGGTTTTCAACATTCAGACGAATATTCACCATTTCAAACATTAGTAAATACTCAACAATCATCAATTAATTCAAATGTAACAACACCATCCGAAATTGGACCAAGTAAAATGATACAAAATGAAACAAAAACTGAACAAATTGAAGAAGAAGATGAAATCTTTGAGGTAATTTATAAATTAATCGAAATTAAATTATTTTACCTGAAAACATCACCCATTGATATCTTCGGCTTGAAAGAATATCCTCATCTTGCAGTATGGAGTACTGCTTAATAGCAAATTTAATAACTCAATATCTTCTCTTTAAGTATGACCCTTATCCAAGGTCATTCCATAGCTGGCGGTGCTGAGTTTTGTATAGAGTACTTTGTAAATACGTGTCGAATAGTGCAGTCAGTGAGTCATCACTCTGTTTGAACTCATAAGATAGAGAAAACTCTCAGAAGAATTCATCCGATTGCTACTTTGTTCTAGAGAAACAGTCACAACAAGTTTCTCTAAAACTAACATTACTTTATTTTCTATTAAAAGAAAAGCAATTTCAATATATTAATAAAAGAACATTTCTACGAGCTGATTTTTTTAAACTTATATAATGGGTACAGCCGATGAGAAGAATTTAACGGGGTTACCGACACTAACATATTTCACCAGAAGGTACTAGACAGAAAAGAACTTAATTGAAAGTACCAGCGAGAATATACGATGGTTTGCAAAAAAAAACAAACTTGGAACAGTCTGTTCTAGATTGTCTTGCACCATTTCTTTTTGCGCTTATGGCAAACTTATACAAAGCAGATTACCTACTAAAAACATTCACATATTTGCTTAATTTTTTTCTTATGGCTGTTTAATAATAAGCTCACATGATAAAAAACAAGCAATCTAAAATCACATCACATTTCTCCATTACATTACTGAAATACAGAAATTCGTTCTACCAGAAAAATCCATCAACTTATGAAGATACTCTTGCCTGCAACTAGTTCCAAGCTGAAAAATCTCAAAATTCAAGGTGCTCTCTAGAATATCAAGCAGCCAATGATCGAAAATGCAGCTGAACAATAGATCAATTTATTAGACGAAATAATAAAGAGATATTGAAAGAATCTGCTAAAACGTTACGCGTCTATGATAAATTAAGTTTCCATGTGCGCTATCTCCCGGCATTTGAATTGTCTTTAATACGAAAATTAAAGAATTTTATAATCAATTTGATCAATAGTAAGAAAAAAGAAAAAATAAATATCAAATTAGATATTCTAAAACTATAAACTGATATGTATTAAATATATAAATTTATTTTTGAAAACAGTATAATCAGTCATTAATACGGGCTAAAGATTTGTTCTAATTATTTTTGTAAACCACTCATACAGAAAGAAAATTGATGTACCGAACTATAAAAATGTAAACAAAATATGTCTCTTGAACAAAAATGCTAACTGCCGTAACATACAATTTTATTTGATGATATTATTTTACGTACTTATTATGCCTAACGAACACATGGATGAAATAGAGACAAATAAGTTTTAAAGAAACTATTTTCTTGCAATAATCGAATAAACCCTTTTTGAAGTTTTTTTTTTCCTCCACTTTACGAGTCCTGCCAATGCGCTCAAACGGAAGGTATTAGTGAGTAATACACAACAAAATCTTTTTATATGAGTTTTGTTTGTTTTGACATATAAGTATGTTAAATTGTTAGTCATGATATAGAATGATCTGTTTCTTCGCAGTTATGTTATTATTTTATTTGTATAAAGTTAGAAACTTATTTACTATAAAGTAATTTTTTTTTGAAAAATGTACTATAATGTCGATTCGAAATCATCCGTTTTTTTTTCTATCATTAAGATCTCATCTCTTGAATGAAGGTCATAATAGAAACTGCTGATTTCTATATTTTATCGATGAAAAACTATTTAAAGTAGTTATAGAATGTTGTTTAACGTACTATTAATTCTAATAAAATATTTAGCAGAAAGATCATGTTATTTATGAATCTATATTGAAAACGAAATATCTCTTGGGAAATCATTTTTCATGTTTTACACTATGGATTGGGTCAAAGTGATCGAAATTGTTACGAATGTATTTCTTTCTTCTTTCAGCTTTTCAAAACAATTTCTGCATATATTATGTTTGATTGAATCTATCTTGACTTTTTTCTAATGACAATTCTAAATGATTAATATATTGGCATTTAGCATATCTAAATTAGGACTGTTTTATGTATGACAAGAATCATTAATTTGACATTCTTGAGTGAATTTTGATGCTAAACTTCCAGGTTTTTCTAACAACAACATAGAGTCAAGCTAATAGAAATATTTTTTGGTTTTTTTGTTGTTTTAATTATTAAAATTCAATATCAAAACGATTTTTGTTTTGAATTGACATAGTCATAAATAATAAGAAGTGTAAAGAATAGAATTTTTCTAAAGAAATTCTTACAATAAACTACATTGAAATCTTTCAAATTCTAAACATTAAATGTTCTTACTCGATTCTATCTTAACAAAAAAAAAAATTCTCTTACATTCATAAAAATCAATTATAATTTTTTTGTTTTTTTTTGTTTCTTTGAAAGGATACGATCGATACAATTCCAGCAGCTAATAAACCATTAGAATTAAAACAAGAACCTAATGATGATTATGATGATGATGATCAAATGATGTTTATTTTTGGTCCTAAATTATTTTCTCAACTTCGTCAAATAAAAGATATGGAAGATGAACAACGTCGTCAAGCAGATTTTCCTGTACATCGTAATCGTAATCGTCATATGCGTAATAATAATAATAATAATTTAAAACCAAATAATCAAGATAATATTATTAATAATAATGATGATGATGGAAATAATGAAATAAATGAACAAAAAATTCATGCACCAAATATGAGTCGTTATGAACCATTTATTGATGAACGTGGTCCATTAACACAAGAACAAATTGATTATAAACAAACACAACGTAAAACACGTCTTTTTTGGGAACAAACATCACGTGATATTTATTTAACAATTGGTTTTTATAATGTTGATTCAACACAAACACGTGTTGAATTTGAACAAAATTTAATTTATTGTCGTACAAAAATTCGTACATATGATCGTTATGTTCGAATTTATTTAGCATATAATATTATACCTGAAAAATGTTTATTTCAAGTACGTCGTTCAAATATATTATTAACTATACGTAAAGCTAATGAAGGTTTTATGTGGACAACATTAACAAATCGACCAATTGAACCACGACCAGATTTTTTTATTATTGATTATGGTAGTGATGATGAATCTGATACAGAAAAACGTCGTCGAACTGTTAATCAACAATGGGAACAAATACGTGATGAGAAAAATAAATTAAAATTGAATAATAATGATGATAATAAATATCTTATCGATGATATTGATGATGATGAACATCATCAACAACAACAACAACAACAACAACAACAAATTGATAAGTTAAATAATATTGATGATGATGATAACAATCAACAAGAATTAACTGATACATCATCTGATTGTCATTCAACTGATTCAGATGATTGTTATTATGAAGATCAAGTACCAGCTAATCATATACCACAAGGTTATGATGAAGCTGATTATGATCATCGTTTTTATGGACAACAAATACGATCTTAAAATTTTCAGTCAGATATTAACTGTTATTGTGAGCTGTTTTTTTTCTTGTTATAGCGAAAAGATAATATATCTATTCATGTCTTTCAAGATATATTAGTTTTCTTCTTTTTTTTTTTTTGTTTATTTGTAGATAATGCCTATCGAAGATTTATCTGATGAAGGTCTTCCTAAAGTACCTAATCTTGATTTAGCACAAATAAAATTTTTATTAACACTTAAACCAAATGATGTAATATTAAAAGAAAAACTTTTAAATGAAATTAAACAAAATAATATGACATCATTTTATAATGAATGTATAAAAGATGGTCAATTATCATCGGATGAAAAACTTCTTCAAACAATGCGTACAATAAATGATGAAAAACTTAAAGAATTTGATGAAAAAATTCAAGAATCAGAAAAAAATTTTGGTGAAAGTGAAATACGTGAAAGTTATTTAGCTAAAGCCCAATATTTATGTACAATTATTGATCGTGAACAAGCATTAACATGGTTAAGAAAAACATATGATAAAACTGTTACATTAGGAAATCGTCTTGATTTAATTTTTTATCAATTACGTTTAGGTTTATTTTATATGGATCAAGATTTAATTGAAAGAAATTTAGATAAAGCTAAAACATTAGTTGATGAAGGTGGTGATTGGGATAGACGTAATCGTATGAAAGTTTATCAAGGTTTACGTGCTATGTCAATACGAGATTTTAAATTAGCTGCTGAATTATTTCTTGATACAGTTGCTACATTTACATCATATGAATTAATGGATTATCAAACATTTGTTACATATACAGTTATTTGTTCAGTTGTTGCACTTGAACGACCAAAATTACGTGAAAAAGGTATTCTTTTTTTGTCTTCATTAGTTCTTTAAATTATATAAATATATGTTCAACTTTGTTTCTATTAAAAACAAAAAAAAAAGAACATTAATTGAAATTTAAAAATAACTTATCTTACTCATATATATATTATAATTATTTTCAAAATAAGCTTAGAAACTTAATCTTTAATACAGATTACTTATTTGTTATCAAAAAAATAAAAGAACATTTAAATGATATAGAAAATTTGAATTTATTTTTTTTTATTTTTTTTTGTTCTAGTTATTCGTGGTAGTGAAATTCTTGAAATTCTACATGGACTTCCATTAATTAAAGAATATTTATTTTCACTTTATGAATGTCGTTATGCAGATTTTTTTCGTTGTTTAGCAAAAATTGAACAAGATTTACTTAGTAAAGATCGATATTTAGTACCACATGCAATATATTATGTACGTGAAATGCGTATTATAGCATATAATCAATTATTACAATCATATTCATCATTGACACTTAAAGGTATGGCACAAGCATTTGGTTGTTCAGAAGGATTTCTTGATAAAGAATTATCACGTTTCATTGCCAATGGAAGACTCAATTGTAAAATTGATAAAGTACGTGAAATTATCGAAACAACAAGACCAGATTCAAAGAATTTTCTTTATCAAGAAGTCATAAAAAAGGGCGATTTATTACTTAATCGTGTGCAAAAATTAAGTCGTGTAATCAACATTTAATTCAAAGAACTGAAAAAAAAAAAAAATCATTTAGATCAACATATTGACGTCATTTTTTTTTTTTTATATATGTATATGCTTATAAGAAATGTGAATAAAACAAGAGCAAAAAGAAAACAAAAATTTAAATGAACATGACGTGAATAGATTCTATCATGTGTTATTTTATGACAGTAATAATCAAAAAAAAGAAGAAACACAAGATCGGAAAAACAAGTAGTTACACTCATGCTATGATAATTCAGGAGATATATTTAGTCTATAATATTATGCATTTTCATGTTATTTGTAATCTTATTTTTAGAATGTATGTAAAACTGTTTTTAATACGTGATGAGAACGAACAGACATATAAACAAATCGATATATAATCATGGACTTATTATCGGTTATTTTATTCATTTCTTTGTTAGTTTTCATGTCAGTTTTTGTTTTTGCGTATAATTAATTCATATATACGTCATTGATATAGATATATATATACATATATATGTATATGTCTGTGTTATTTTGTAGTTATTATTGCCTGTTGTTTTTAGAAAAAAAAAAAAAA
>CAJNOP010000388.1:47139-87673 GCA_905250075.1 Rotaria sp. Silwood1
TTTTTTTTTTTTTTGTTGTTTTCTCAAGTAAGAAGTTATTCGATTCTTATAATCATCAGAAATACTTGATCAAGATCATATTACGACATGAAAATTTTTGTTTTTGACAGAGATTCTTCGTCGTATCTTTTATGTTATGATGAATGTTAATAATATCCATTTATATTCTCTTAATTTTTAGTAAGTAAAAGCGAGATACGATAATCTATTTCTAGATATTCTTATCTTACGTCCTTCTGTGACAAGTCGATTACATAAATATTTATTTGTTTTTTTCTCTTTTGTTACTTCATAAACAAATATTAAATACGATTAAAAAATGAAAATAGAAAAAGAACAAGAAAAACCCGGTAAATCTTTTGTTCTTGAGTTTTGTTGACTATCATAAATTGATTTCTCAATGATGTTGTTGTCTATGTTAAAAAAAAAAAAGAAACAGAGAGAATGAGAGAAGAGAGAAAAAAATTGCGAACAAGAATAAGATGTCATTTACAACGGAGCGTTATTTGCCCTTTCCACCACCTTCATTATCAAAACATAAGTGACAAGCACTACCCGTTGGTTTTTTTTTTATTGTTAATCAAGTGTAGAGAACTAGATATATTGATATTCTGCTAACTCTTTTCCATCGATATACATGTATATATTCAGATAGCAAAAAGAAAAGAAAGAAATGATTGAGTCTTATTATAATTAAACATGTCGGTACTTTTTTTTCTCTTATCGGTTATTGACAAACTTTTTTTTTCTTTTTTCTTTTTTTTGTTAAAATCCTATTTATATAATGAAGAAACAATCGGTATAGACTAAGTTCTTTTCTTTCTGATCATTCTTCGGCTGTCAGTTAGAATTTCCTTGTAATAATTAATGAAGCGAATGCAAGCAAGCAAACAAACAAATGAAATTGTTCGAGCAAATGGGTTAAAACAATATTTTGGTTTATAATATGACAAAGTGTTAAATGTTTGACAAAGTTTTGATAAACAACGAAAATTTGGTTCGTTGTCATAGTAATTATCTTTCAATTTTGATTATCTAGATTATCTCTTATTGTCAATATTAATGAATAACTTTTATGTTAAGTATTCAGTTTTATATATATATAGATGAGAAAAGTCAAGATAGAGAAAAACAGCTGATAGAAATGTGAAGAAAATATTGTCAAGGTTCATCATGACGTCGATAGCTTACATGATCAACAAACGGAAGAAAGAGGAATTATGTATGACGTCAATATGTGTCGACTTTACTGTTAGTCAATGTCAACAATCATTTCACTACTATTACGTAAGTTATCTATTGATAAAAAAAAATTTTTTTTTTCTCCATGTTTCTACAACTTCTCATCCATCTATCTTAGCCAAGGAAAAATTCTTATACTGATATATCTATTTATATATGTGAGACTATTATCTTTCAGAAAAAGATAAAGGAATTTAGTATGGCCGAATTAGCGAAGATATTGAGTATACATAAAACAGATCATCATTATTTCCGTTTTAAGCTTTTCTATAGATATTTCTCTAATGATGTCAGACGATTTATTCAATCTTAGTATTTCCTCTTGGTATGATCAGATTGCATTTAGCTTTTGTGTATATGCGCATTTTTTTTTTTCAATCATATTTTTGCTATCCTATAGTCTTGATTAGTAAGGAGAGATTTATCATGCAAACGATGAATACTTGAGTAGTAGAAAATTGTTTTCTTATTTTCTATTTCCGTCCTTAACTACACCAACTCATCATCAGTATGCTTCTATTTGACATTGTGGTCGAGCTAAAGAAAAATTCTCAAAAGCAATCATCAATTTGAAGTGAAAAAAAGTTTTCCTCTCATGTATACATGTATAATGGAACTGATTCTTGAGCTACTTGCCGACGGGCAATTGAACGATCGGCAAAGTATATAGTTAAGAGTGAAAATTGAACGAGAGTAATCAATCGATCGATAGTGCCGCTTATATTCTACTTACTGTTGTTACTCTTTTTATTTCCGGTAACGTGTCCGAGAAGATAGTTATCTAGGCCTCGAAAATGCCAAGTGCTCTTTAGGATTCTATTACAAGAAATATAAGTAAGAAAAAAACAGAATTTATTCGAGAGGTTTAATTTTTTTCTGTTATGTCGAAAATATGGAAGATAAAAAAAAAAAATAATTCCAACCATTTCATATTTAGTCGTTATAGGTCAATGTCAAGAGATTGAATTATCTTTCACTGTTGACGTTCTTCAATCCTATCACGTTTTTTTTCTTCTCATTATTCTTTGCCTTGTTCGCGTGTCATCCGCTCTGAGGACGCTTTTGAAATGCACAAAAAAAGACGCGATAGTAAAGAATCATTGTTGTTTCTCTTTTTTTTTTGTGTGTATGCGTGTATGTGAAACCCGTGCATGCTATTGTTGTCCTCGGACTTTTTTTTTCTTCATCGTTTAATTGCTCTGCTTTCTCCTCTTCATATACCGCAATAAGAACAGCTGTAGACATACAACCACATATGAAGTAAACGGATGATTAGAGTTCGAACTATATATTAACAAGGTAGGAGAGAGCAAAGACACAAATTGTACTTGGAAAGAAGGTAAGCATCAGAAACAAATGCATTTCATTTTATCTCAAAATATCTGAAATCTTTTATAAACGTGATACATTTCAACAAGAAAGTTTATATTAGAAAAAAACAATTAAATTATACAATAGAAAAACAAGAAGAGTAAACGTTACGTTCGTAAAGAAAATCTTTAAAAATACTCCTTCACTATTTGTCAAAATCAACGAAGAGAAAATAAAAGCAGAAGGAAGAAGAAAAAAAATGATTCCGCAGTTAATGGTAAGTATGTGTATACATGACGGAAGAAATTTCATTTCATTTCATCATATGTATACATTTATTAACATTACAACTGTAATTCGCATGCATTGATAAAAAGCAGAAAAAAAAGATGCAACAAATGACATATGCACAAACACCTTGTTTGATTGACGTCACACGATTTTAAGGTAAGTTCAAGTAAGAAATAATACGATCAATTAATCAATCAATCAATTCAAGTATCTTTACTTGGTAACAAATTGATTTGTCCTTGAAAATATCTATTAAGGTTTTCCTGTTTAATTTTACCCAGGGGCAGACTCTGTGTATAGACATTTTATTTTTACGCAGAATATTTTTCTTTTCATCTTGTTTGTATCAAAATAGTATTTTACATAAGACAGAGACAAAAAAAGAAAACGAATAACACAATTTATAACTATTAAGATAAGGTTTTTCGCATCATAGACTTTGATTTCAATGAGTAATACGAAATAAAAAAAATCATTCTTCGAAGTAGTGTTAATCATTTTTTTTATTACAATTAGTCAGTTATCATTTTTGTATATTCATTTCTAAATACAGTATAACCATTTGTTTTCGTATTGCTGGTACGAAGGCAATAGTGAACTAGACAGAAGCAAAAAAAAAAGAATGGAAGAGAAAAACAATGACGTCAACTGCTGTGCTTGTCTTGAACCACACGTCGTATTGTCTTGCTTTCTTTCTTTCTTTCGTCGTCGTCGTCGTCGTTTTTTTCATCGGTCATTCGCTTATGTATTCATCGTTATTTTTTTGTCCTTCGTTTTCATGTTTATCCCCCCCCTGGATCATTCATGACTATCAGGTATTATATACTAGATTAAATGGCCTTTGCGACATTTATACTGTAGGTTCTGGTTTAATGAGGCGAAAAAAATCTAAGTTTATTTTTATTTTCTTCGCAGGCTATGTTTTTTTTTTACTTATATAGATATTTGTATGATAGAAGAAAAAAACGTAATCATTTCTATGTAATGATCGAAAGAAAGTGCAAGGAGAAAAAAAAAGAAAGAAAAACAGATGAATGTGTTCTTCTCGTCAATCAAGCATTATACTAATAAACAACAGTAATAAGACGAGCACGAGTAGGATAAGCGGTTCTTTATTTTTCAACCCCTTGTCAAGGTAAATTAACGTCTGTAGTCATTAGAGCGGCTTTGCGGATGGTTGAATACTTTGACGTCTATTATATTTGTCTTGTATTAATATTGTTGGACTTTGTTCAAAAAAGAGACAATACTAAATGTATTGTTATATGATTCTTTTTCTTACTTTTACGATTCACGTATGTATCAGTTTTCGTTAATTATATGTGACATAAGAATAGTTGCTTATGTAAAACAAACAGATTTCATCTTATTGTTTTTCACCCATTGTCAATAAACAGACTTCTATATAATTCAAGGATATTTATTCATATATATTTGTTAGGTTGACCGACTGTTACCTTTAGTAAAGAAAGAAAAAAAAAGACTCACATGTTTTTCTCAGCGAGATCGATTTATTATTACGTTATATCAACCTGATGATATGCCGTATGATTGACACGTACAAAAAATATCAAACGTAAAAAAACATTCTTGTATCTGTTTCTTTTTCGCATTTGAAAATTATTTTTTTTTTTATTGTTCTCTTCTATCAAGTGCATAGATCGATTCGAATAGATTCTCATTTGATTTTAGATTGAATAATAATAAATAACTTGAAAAAATTGATTTAAAATCTATACAATTTATATAAATATGTTTAGCAAGTGTCAAATTGTACCGGCACTTGCTTCAGCTGTTCATGGTGCAACTGAAGAACTTCCACTTATGCCTGACTCTCCTTCACCATTAATTAATCGTAGTCGATTAGCATCATCAACATCATCAACAACATCTCCACATTTAATAAATAGTGATTCACATTCATCGAATAAAATTCGTTTAAATTCTATACCAACATATTCTCGAGCAACACCACAACTTGATGTACGAAAAGCATTTGCTTATTTTGATAAAAATCGTGATGGAAAATTAAGTATTAAAGAATTTAAATCAGTTATGCATGATTTAGGTTATAAAGCAGTTGATAAACGTTTTATAAAACAAATGTTTGCTGAAGCTAATCGAAATGGTAATAGACGTACATTAAGTTATGAAGAATTTGTAGATTTTCTTGAATCAAAATTAAATTTACAAACTCCAGGAATAAAAGAACCAACAACAACTAATCATTCATCATTTTCTCAAGAAACAAATTCTTTACCATTACCAAAAATGCAACTTGATGTTGAAACATTATTTAATTGTTATGATTTAGATAAAAATGGTTATATTGAACCGAAAGAACTACGTAAAGTAATGAAACGTTTAACGGGAGAAAAATTATCTAAACAAGATATTGAAGAAATGATTAGTGTGGCCGATCGAAACGGTGATGGACTTTTAGATAAGAACGAATTTGCACTCTTATGCAATGCTTTTTAAAAAGAAACAAAACATTACGAAAAAATAAGAAAAACATTCATTTTTTCATGCATACGAGCAGATAAATGAATAATTCTCGTCGTGTTTCGTTTTTGTTATTCTTATTTTCTTATTCTTTATTATCGTCAATGTCCTTTGTGATAGCTTGTCTAATGCTTTGCAATATGTTTATGTTTTGATTATTTTTTTGGTTTGGTAGAACAGTTCTTTTGTCGGATGTAATCCATTTTTTTTTCTTCCTACCTAAAATTCTCCAAACATCGAAAATCTTTCTTCATCAATATAAGAGTGTGTGTGTGTGTGTGTGTATGCATATCAGTGTTTCTTATTCTCTGTTTTTTTTTCTCATTTCGTGTGATTGATTACGAGTATTAAAGAAAAGAAAAATCAAGCGGATCAAACAATCATCTACCATTAATCTTTACCTATCGCTACATCTTCACAAACACATAGCAATGGTGTATGAAATTAAAGTACATTATATCACAAGAAAAAGCATTTACATTGATCAATCTGATATCAATAATCTATCATACATAATTCCTATTACTTAAAAGATATTTTGATGACATAATGTCTTATGATGCATCACATTTTACGAATAATAATATGTATTTTCGATACTATTGCTATGGCATTAGAGATTAAATTTTTTAGCACCATGACAAATAATTCTATTCAAAATACAAATCAAACAAGAAAACATTTGTATCATTTAATATTCCTGATGATACCTTCACTTTATTATGAAATGTTTTAAAACAATAAAGACACTATATGTATATTATATATTTTTTTTTAAAGATCAAAGTTCTATATCATTTGTATTGTAGTAAAAAAAAAAAGATGTGTAAGATCGATTTTTATATTAAACTAAATTTACGAATGTTTGATGATTATTATTTTTTTTTTTTTATTGAATAATAAATATATGACTAACAACAAACTATGCATATGAGTAATTCAACAGTAGGTAAAATCATCATTATATCAAAAACTCAAGATTATTTCTTTGACATATTAAAGAGAAAAACAGATAAATTCATGGATTATAAGGTATCAAATAAACATAATATAATACTTTTAAAAAAAGAAATAAATAATCGACAAATCAATAGCAATCTAAAGAAGAACATCGAGTACATAAAAAAAAACTGATCTTTTTGTCATAATAAATTTTTGAATCTAAATAATCAACCATTATTTTTACATGGATAATCAAAAGGTGATTTAAATAGAATAAAAAAAAAATAACTCATAAATTATTCTAATAATAGATAATACTTTTCAAAAAAGAAGACATCTTATATTTTATCATATTGATAGATGTTAGATATCTATATCTGGATTTTAATCACTGTCATTTGTTTTTGATTGTACTTAAACAAGTTCGACAATAAATAAAGAAGATTAGAAACATTGATATTTATAAATTTAAGATCTAATTTGATCAATACTTTTAAGCATATTTACTTTATAGTTTTTTTTGTCACTAAGAAATACAACCAGCAAAAAAGATTTTCCAATTTAAAAAAACATAATTTTTCTATTTTGCAATGTTTGTGATAAAAGGCAAAGTATATTGAATAAAGTATTTCAAAGCAAATGTCATCGATTGATCTAATTTAAATAATCACTTCCAAATATAAAAACATTTCGACATTGGCATAAGATTAATGATTTGAAGCTTATTCAATGTACTAAATGACAGAAATAAAAATAGCTCTGACCATTTTGCGTACAAATGAATAAAAGAGAAGAACTTGTAAGCTTAGAATTTCACTTGGTGTAGAAAATAATAATCTATATAAAATATATGAATAAAAATGTTCTTCATAAATAATATTAGATTCAATCAAGCAGTCATACATCTCTTTATTAATAGAATGTAGCTAATGAAATTCTTTTGCTCGATGATAAATTATCGACTAATTCTTAAAATAAAAATTTTGTGAAATTCCATTAGTAACTATAACAAGTGTAAAGAAATTCTTTATTTAATTAGCAGCGATTCAATATCTTTTTGAATAGACGCAATTAACCTGAGTAATCAGTACGTGATGTGTTTCTATTAATGAAAACTGAATGAAACAGTGGTTCATTTGCAAAATTAAAACGTCTGTTTCTTTCTATGTATATTGCTAGATGCCTTCCGTAAAAGAATTTAACAAAATTAATAATTATTAAGAACAATTTCACTGAAAGTGTCTTTTTTCTTTTACATTCATGACAGAAATCGTCTGTTTTTGATTGAGACAATGTTTAATACAAAAAGTTTCTTTGGTTACTTCTACCATAAGTACAAATGCAATATGATGACACCAACATAAACTATGAGCATCGAATTCAAATTCCGTCAAAACTCATTTTCTCACGATCAAATCATCATATTACTATATGTAAAAAAAAAGAAAAAGAAAAGAAAAGATCAGAATAACCGTTGATTTTCAATGAATAATAAAGAACGTGTGAAGGTTCTGCTGATAGGTTTTAATGTAACATGATTGATACTGTGAAATTGAATGTGTAATGCTTGTCGAAAAGATTGCATGATTATAAATCATATGAGAATAAAAGATTGATATCGTGTAAAAACCTTGAAAGAAATTATGACAGCTTAAAAAGAATAAAAAGACAAGAAATTTTTATTTATCTTCTGCTTGAATAAGCGAAAGGAAAAAAAACAGCTTCTTTGTTTTTGTTTTTAGTTAATTACATAAAACAAACAAAATATTCTTAATAATCAAAGATATCATTACGTAGATCACATTTTCCATGATTAAAAGCTGAATTAATTGTATCTAAACGAAAACGTTGTAAAAACGGTAATAATGATTTTTTATCTTTAAAAGCAGTTGCTGTTATAGTAACACTTGCATTTTTTGTTGCTGATTCAAGTGTTCTTAATGACCAATCAATAAATGTCTTTGCTAAATCTGGTAAAAGTTTATCAGCTAATCGTTTTGCTAAAGTTGACATATCTTTTGCAACTAATACCCAATCACCTTTAGCAGCATTAGCAAGTATATCAAATGTTGTTAAATCAACTAATGGTATACCAACAAGAACATTTAAAATTGTTACTGATGCACCAACTACTGATTGAATCATATTAATAATAGCTTGTTTACAATCTTGTTTTGTTATTGAACAACCAGCTAAACAAGGAACTGGTTGAGTTTTAGGACAATATTGCCAACAAACAGGACCAACACCATTATATTGTTTTTTACATTTATCATAACATAAACCACCATCCTGTTCATAAGAACTTGAACATATAAGTGGTGTACCAACACCTCGACCATAACTATCACGAAAATAAAATTGTCCACATAAACATCCAAGATTTGTATAATTTGTTGGACAAGATGAACATGAACGTGTAAATATACCACATTTATCATACCAAGGACATGAACGTAATGAGTTACGAATATCCATACAAGCAAAACCAATTGATGTTAAATTATTACATTTCTCCCAACAAACAGGACCAACACCATTATAACCATCACGACATGTTGGATAACAAAGAAGACCATCTTGTTCAGGTGCATAATCAGGACAAGTATGCAAAGGACGACCAACACCACGACCATATGAATGACGCCAACAATATGGTTCATATGTACGAAATATTTCACGTAAAACACGTTTAACTGGTTGTGATACATCAATATCAGGAATAAAATCATCTGTTGTATCATTAGTTAAATTAAAATTAAGAAAAAAGGGAGTTGTTAATTCTAAATCTTCTTTTTCTATGAATGATGTTCTAAATATGAAAACGAAAAAATATGACATAATATATTTTCAAAAGAAAAATTAACTTACGTATCAGTCCTATTGAATAATAGTTCTTCATGAATATTTTCGCTATTTACTTGACAAGCAAGCAATATACACAAAACAAAAAACAACTGCATAACAAGCAAATGAAATGATTTATTATTTTATTTTGCAGCACTATTATAAGAAGAACTAGTGCCGATTTATTCAATTACCATCGCTCTTCCTTCAATCATAACATCTCTCGTTGGTCGTATTTCATAAAGGTGTTGTATGTCATAAGAGAGAAAGAACAAAAAAAAGAAAATAGAATATGAAAAGGTCTTTGATTAAGTTTGAAATACAAAACGAAATCGACACACGTGTTAAATCTCTTTGAACATAAAAGAAATGCTTTATATGTTATTTGAGGATATTTTACATCAACATAAACTTAAAATTATCGTCTTTAGTTTTACGTCATGGATATGCTTTGTTGTAATAGAAGTAGTTAAATCTAATTGATTACGATGAAGTTATAGAATTCTATAGTAGGATATTTTGTTTAAGTATAACAAATATTGAACTAAGAACATAATCAAATCGTGTAAAAATTATTTTAAGACATTTTATAATTATAATTTGAATCATAAAAGTTGTTGTTATTTGTACTTGATGACATGAAAGTACTGTTTCATCAGAGCAATTATTGAGACCAGTTGTATCGATTTCAAAGATGTTTCAGATTGTTTCTGATAAACAATATAATTAGCTTTTTTTTTTGTAAAATATTTAAAATGAATTTTACACTTTTTTTTTTAAAATCTTTATATATTGATGCAAATAAATCCGCTATTACTAAACGTTACGAATTCATCAAGTGTTTCGAAATATTTTTAAAAGTATGAAGTGGACTTCATAGATTTATTTTTCATTTAAAATTGAGACGTACCTTGAAAAAAATTCTTTATTTTATTATTGCATACATCGAGATTTTTCAATAAATTCCTTGAAATCAAAACTTAAATTTCACTGCAATTTCCACTCTTCATGTTTTATCTCACAAAGAAGAACTTATTTACTAAAATATGAAATCTATTTATATACAAAAATTTTTCAAGATTGCTCAAATTATGAAATGATAATGAATAGATTTCTGTTTTTTTTTTCTGTAGCCTATTCGAAACTCTTTGGCAATAAGATTTTTTTTTTTTTTACTTTCTTAAAAATGAAGAAAAAAAAAAGTTCATCAATAACAATTGATTTCATCCGTCAGATTTCTCCTTGAATTTGACCAAATTTAATGAAGAAATAAATCAATGCGCCAAAGTCGATAAGGTTTCTTCAATTTTTTACATATAAGAAAAGAAAAAAAAAAAAGAATTGAATTTTACTGTTGATTGAATAATAAAATAACACATATGAATTGTTGAAACATTCGAATAACAAAACAAATGGAAACACATACTATGACGATTGTCAATACATTCGAAACTAATAAACAACAAATGAATTCTACTGATCATATTCTTCAATTCAATGATTATTTATCTGTTCATCAAAATGATGGTCATGAAATCAAGTTTCTTAATCTTGATCGATGTTTAAGACAACCTTATATTATTAATGATATTCCTAATAATGAATTAATTGATGGTATTTCACTTACTCATAATTATTTAATACAGATGCCTACATTTGTTTCTAATTATATAAATCTTATTGAATTAAATGTTAGTCATAATGAATTACATAATACAGATTTTATTTTATATCAACCATTGAATGATAATGAATTAACTGAATCTTATTGGAATGAACAATTAAAAATCAATTCAAATAATCAATCATTAGACAAGGTCTATAGTTTTATAGAAGACACTTCTCGAAAAAATGAAAAGACAGATAATAATGAACAAACCAAAGTTTTATCAACTAAAAATACAAACAATGGCAAACATTCGAAAGTAAACACTTTGACATATTATATAAAGAACAACTCTGTCTTTCGGCTGCCTAACAGTAGATCTAGTAGTTCAGTGTCTTTCCTAGAACTATCAATAACTGTAGCTCTAGACACAAGATCGGTCTGATGCAGAATTCTTGAGTTCTTCCTTACACACTGAATAACCAAATACTAGCCATGAGAGCAGGTTTATGTCACAACATAGTCAGCATGCTACAGAGCGGATAACGCGAGATAAACAGCAGATAGTGAACTTGTCCAATATCATTCCATGGCTGGTAGTAGAGAGGCTTAAACACACTACTCATTCAATACGTGTCGAACAACGTGCTCAGTCAATCATGTTAGCTTCATTCAATCTGACACGTTTTGCTTCTACACTATTGATCTAAAGGATTATATGCTAGTCTGGATAATTTTATTAACGTTATAAATCTCAACAAACGATTATCGTAGTATTACATTTCTTCCTGTGACAAACATATCAATTCGATTAAAACTGTACGAAATTGGTTATTCTTCTGATGAACTTAAAACCAATTTATAAGCATAATTATCACATATGCAAATAGAAATGAGAGAAAAAAATTGCACCGCTATTACCAAAATAAAATAATAGATCATTTTAATTTTTAGTATAATAAAAAAAAACTTTTTACACTATCTAAAGGATAACTATTTTTTTAATGATCTGATAAACTGAACTTTAATACAAATCAAATAATGCTATGAGGAGAGTTTAAACTGGTCCAATGATGAAGATTTCTTAGAGACTTAACTCGAACAAGAGAACTGCTCGGAGTGATTAATCACTTATAAGCTCAGATTATCGTCATTCAAAGAGAATCTCTCGATAAGAATAACTCCAAAACGATTAAGAGCTACTAGACTTTTGTACAAAATCATGATAATCTGGCTGTATTTTTACAATAGGAAGGCTATCGGTAGGAAGATTAAACAAAGAAGCTTTAAACTCTTAATTCTAAAAATATCTTGAAAGCCTTAGTCAACACGAATGCTTCTATCTTAAAATATTTAATATTCAAAGTCTTCCAATTTTTGAATATTGAATATTTGTAGAATGAAATAATCATATCGATTGACCATTTAATGATAATCTGAGTATCATACTTAGAGATACAATATCAAGTCAAAACCATTTTCTTCCTTTTTCTTTCTGACATCACATCCTATAGTAAAATACAGCAAAATTATCGTAGTGGCATAGAGAAGGCTTATCAATTCTAAATCCTTTTGCAAATCTTTTAGCAGAAAACTTCCCTCTACATGCCTAAAATAATATCTCATAAGTGATGAATCACTTCGAATAGTCTACTCGTAAGTCAAATGTTCATAATAATTCGAAGCACAAAAATGGTGTTTAGAAAATTTTCTAAGGAGACAAACGTTTTAAAGATAGTTATGATATTCTTTTGATAATTGACTAAGTTGAAAATCTACAAATTATTTCCTTTTAAGAAGCAGAGCATAAAAATATCATTCTACAATTAATGAAACCTCATTAAGATTCTCATCGGCTGCTAATACAGAATTATAATTTTCTAGGAAAAAAAAAGTTATTATTGCAATCTCTATGGAATTAAAATGTGACATACGATGTACCTACTCTTGTTAATCACAAGAAGCTTACTTGATTCTATCTATTTTGGGACGTAATTCCTCATTACGATTTTTAATCCTCCAGACATAGAATAAGAAAGCAGTTCATAAATTAAAACGAGTCGTTATTGATATACGTTCTGTAATCGTACATGGATAACGTTTGTCACGGTTTATGTGAACAAAGCACATAAAGTATGCATTTTTCGCATGCCTGACGTGCATGTGATTTTCTTGCTGAGTACCAGATATTTTTGCCCTCAGATTTTCGAAAATATGATTTTCTTCAAAATTGTTCTATGGGCTGATTTCGAATACACTATTCTTGTCGATTAAGTTTTTTTTCCAAAGCTTGAAAAATCTAGATTTTTTTGGAAACTTATTTTGCGGTCCAGGCATGTTTCCGCTAACATAAATTAGCGATAATAGATGAGAGTAAAATGTGCAAAGTAAACAATATTTTTTACTATTGTACAGCACCCTGCTGGAAGATTCAGAAAATATACTCTCATTTTGTTTGTTGAACAGTTTCCTTTCGTCAGATATGAATTTTTCAGACTAAATTTTGGGCAACTAGTTTCTCTAAGGGTCATAATAAAATTATTTACACCATTATGTAGACTATATTTCGAAGTATATTCTCCTATATTTAAATCATAAAAATGCGATTTTTCATCGTTAAACAAATGTTTATATAGATGCATACTATACCAGAATGGCTCCGAATTTTCATTCCTATACTTTAAAAATTTCTGTTAAAAATCGTATTTCACAAAAATATACAAGATTTTCTATGACTCAATAGACTAATAAAAAAGAAGTCTATTTTCTTTTAGCCATCAACACCTTTGTCAACTAAACAAATATCTCGCCCATTGATTCATCCATTTCTTAAATATATCAATTTATCTTTTAATCATATTAAATATCTTCCAAAAAATATTCATTATCTTCGTTTTCTACATACACTTAATTTATCACATAATTATCTTACAGAATTACCATATAATATTGGTTATCTTGAACAATTAAATACATTAATACTTGATCATAATTATTTAAAATTTTTACCAACAACATTTACTCGTTTAATTCAATTAGAAAAATTAAATTTATCAAATAATTATTTTGAATCAATTGATATAATAAAAAATTTTTCAAATTTAAAATTATTTTCAATAAATTCAAATCCATTAAAAATATTTCCTATATTATTATATACTTGTTTTAATTTAGAAGATATTTCTTTTTCAAATATACAATTAAATCAAATGAATAATATAACATTTGATATATTTAATCAATTTTTAAAATTAAAAAAACTTAATTTATCAAAAAATAATCTTAAAAATGATTTTCTTTCATTATCATCAATAAAACAATTTGATTATTTAGAAGAATTAAATTTTCAACATAATGAATTTACAAATATATTTTCTTTATTATCAAATATGAAATTATTAAATATACTTGATTTAAGTTATAATTCTTTAATTAATATTCCTGAATGTTTAAATTCAAATTTAAAAATTTTATGTCTATCACATAATAATATTGAACTTAATTCTAATGATTGTATTTATTTAAAAAATATTATTGAATTAGATTTAGATCATAATCAAATAAAACAAATACCAAATGAATTTATACAATGTTTATATTTAGAATCATTAAATATATCATTTAATCAATTTATAAAATTTCCTGATATTATTTTAGAATTACGTTCATTAAATAAATTAATAATTAATCATTCAAAATTTCAATATTTAACAACAAAAAATTTATTTGAAAAATTTTTTTATCGTACATTGAATATTCTTAATTTATCAAATAATAATTTACATACAAATTTACATGAATTAACTTGTTTAAAAGCATTAACATATTTAGATTTAAGTTTCAATCATTTATATGAACTTGATCATGATTTTAAATTATTAACATGTTTAAAAATATTAAAATTAAATAAAAATAAATTTACCAAATTTCCATCTTGGTTATATGAAATGTCAAATATTAATAATAATAATGAAAAATATATTGGTAAGTATTTCTCTTTTGATATTCTTCATATTTGCAAATGTTTCATTAATCGAATTTGTTAAATACATGAAATATGAGTTTAATGTTTGAGATCGTCATCATTAATTAGTTTGAATGCTCAACACGTCAAATACTATAAATTGATCATGTGCAGCTTTTATTTCCTGCTTAATTAAATTTAGCATAACTTTATATACACTGTTCAATTTCATGTTTTTTTTTATATAATGCTCTTTTCAACTGTGCGAAAACTTTTTACTTTAGTAAGCATCAAGTGATGCGGAACTGAAAAACAAGAAGTAATTGTATATTAACATAGTTTATAAGAGTAGTCAATAAATACTCTAAACTTTGGTCTTTCACTTGTTCATGTGCCCAGCAGCTGCCAGATATTGGTGCTAACCAGATTCGGATCCATAGAAGTGTGCATCCTCAGTTCCATATTCTGCATTCCAGGATTCTCGATAATCATTAGAAATCGAAAGAGCTAAAATTTGACCGATATTCGATTTGTCAGAAAATGACTGAGAAAAGTTACCTTCTAAAATTTGGCCGACAGCTTTCCAGTAATAACTTGAATTTTGACAGATGCGACGTAAAATGTGGAAGAAACTAGTCTAGTTGATAGAGTCAGAAACTTTTTTTTTACAGATGCTGGACACTGTTTAGAATGTGAAACATCTTTGGTTTTGTTTTACCTTCCTCCGTTCTAATAAAAGCATCAAAACCCTGAGTACATTCTCAAAAAATGTATATTTATATATACTCTGGTGAAAGCTAGCGGTACAACATGTTTTCTAAAATATCGTTCTTCTTATCTAATGATGTCCGGCAAAAAAAATATGATGATTAGTATTTTTAATTAGTAAGTTTTTCTATGAAGAGTAAAATCTCAATTTCATCATCTTCAATTCCGAATACTATTTTTCTTGTATATAATTTTAGCTGAAACTCTTTTGGAATTGTATATGAGTGATAATACAATAGAATCTATTCCTGAAGAAATTGTTCATATGATAAATCTACAAACTATTGATTTATCTAATAATCAATTTTTGAAATTTCCTGATACATTAGTTTTACTTGAACAACTTACAACATTTATCTATTCTCAAGAACATGGTATTCATATTAATAAATTACCTGATGATTTTATTCATTTATATAATCTTAAAAAACTTGATTTATCTCATAATATATTTAATGAAATACCAGAAATGATTTATAATTTAACTAAACTTGAATATTTAAATATGAATTATAATCTTCTTACAAGCATAGATAATAATCGTTTAAAACAATTAAAAAATTTTAAAACAATAAAATTAAATGGAAATAATTTTACATCATTTCCATCGACACTTTATCAATTGGAAATAGTTAATATCAATGAAAATCCATTATGTTTAGCACCACCAAATGATTTTATAGATGATAAATATATTTCAGCAACATCAAATCTTTATGTTCAAATTAATGATAAATATGAAGAAAAATTATTTGAAATTTATCAACAAATTTTTATTGAAAATTTAACAAGTTATGATATTGAAAATTTATTAAAACGTTTTAAATTATCTAAAAATGACATGAATAATTTTCATGATAATTATTCTAATTTAAAACGTGAAAATAAAATTGAAATATTATTAAATATTTGGAAACAAAAACGTGGTTCATTAGCTAATTCTGATGCTTTATATAAATTTGCACAATTAATTGGTGATAAAAATCTTGTACAAAAAATGCAAAAAGCTTATTTAATTGCACGAAAAATTAGAATTTAATTTTTCTTTTACTCTTTTTCTATTTATGAATAAAGGACATAACACATCAAGAAAAATAATTGAATAATGATGAATCGTTACTTGTGTAATCTATGATGAGATTACAATGAATTTTGGTTCTTTTTTAGCTTTTTCTATAATCCTGAAAAAAGTGTAATTTATTACCATTTTATACTTTGTATTCTTTAAAACAAAATGAGATTGAATTCGAGTTGAGTTTCTGATTAGTAAAAACTTCATCGTCGATTACATTTTTCTTCCATTCCACTTTAATCAATCTCTATCATCTTTGATATTCTTTAATGAACAGATAATATTATTGATTATGTATATTTTAAATACGAAATAAGATAACTGTTGCTCAGCAACAATTTTAGCCTATATGCTATTATTTAATTATGAGCAATATCAATTTACCACCCATACAAGTTTCTAATTCAATTAATATCTGTAATAACCATCCAATGTTCGATCGTTCTCAAATCAATAATTATCATACATATCAAAATCAATCTTTTAACGAGCAATGCCATAATTTAGTAACGTATTTCTATATGTAATTATTAGATACTAAAAATATTTCTATTTCATATCATAGTTTGATAAGAAATCTCTTTTAATGAATTCATCAGTTTGGTATCGTCTCTCTCGAATACCAACTGATTCAAGTTATCGTCATTCTTGTTATTATAATGATATTGATTCTCCAAAAAATGATCTAGATTTTCGTTTACGAACATGTTATGATCATGCTCAAGAAACTTTTGCATCGAAAGCACGTCTTGTTGT
Organism: Rotaria sp. Silwood1; assembly: GCA_905250075.1. Taxonomy (NCBI): domain Eukaryota; kingdom Metazoa; phylum Rotifera; class Eurotatoria; order Philodinida; family Philodinidae; genus Rotaria; species Rotaria sp. Silwood1. The sequence continues at coordinate 64,444 of CAJNOP010000388.1, forward strand.
TCAACCAATAACTATTTATCAAATACAAAAGTAAAATTAAAATATCTTCAATTTAAATAATATTATATTAATGTTTTTTTGTTTTCGTTAGACCATACTATTTTTGTGAAACAAATAATTATCCATTAAGAATTGTTAACGAAAATCGCAAAGAACATTTTAATGAAGCAATTAAAGGTCAACATATTGGTTCTGATCATTTTGCTAATGGTAAACATGGTTATTCACGTGTTGTTGCTGGTGCTATGTCAGTTGATTAATATTTTTTTTTAGTTTTATTAACACTTCGTCAAGATGTGGCCAACCGGTGAGCCACGCTATATTTTAACGAGAAACTATATAAAAAAAGGCATTTTCTTTTGCTTTTTCCTTAGGCAGGAGGTTAAACATAATGTGTCATCTGTTCTGCCTTCAGTACTTGTTTTCGAGTCCTTTATCCAATAGCATGATGCTTCTTGTTAAAACAATCAAGACAAAAAAATTTATCACAGTCAGAACAGAAGATTTTTACTTTCTTTGCTTCTGCATAGCTCGCTTCTCTTGACTGTTGTGCCTTTCCATTCGCATAGCAGTCAGTACAGCGTCTACTGACATTGCGCTTAGATTCTTCCTTTTCTTTGAGCTTGTGATCAGCGAGTTTGCGCTTCGAACGACATGCTGATTGTTGTCTCGGACCAGGTTTCAGCTTCTCGAATAGCGTACCAAGGAGCAAAGATTGTATAAGACTTTCACGAAACTACAGAATGGCCATGTCGCTTGGGCATAATTTTTCTTGTAAATCAGATAACTATTAACTACTGCGATTCCAAATATTAATTCAAATGCCACCTTTTTATACCATTTTATTGACTGTCTGAGACATTTATAGTATGCTGATAGTTGATCTGATAAATCACTACCCTGTCTCCCTTCGTTGTAATCGAGAGCAACTTGTAGCTTCATGATGCGTTCATGAAGTTTATTGGTTTTTCAGGTGTCCACCACAGTTGCTGGTTTTTTTGTTTTGATTGTTTTAACAAGAAGCATCCTGCTATGGAATAAAGGATTCAAAAACCAGTACTGAAGACAAAACAAATGACACCTTATGTTTAACCTCCTGCCTACGAAAAAAGCAAAAGGAAGTGCTTGTTTATACAGTTTCTTGTTAAAATATAGTGTGGCCCACCAGTGAGCAACATCGTGGCGAATGTGTTAAATATAATATGCTTTTTGACAGATAATTAATCACAAAAAATAAAAAAAAAATTACAAATCTGTTGCACTAAATCATATTTAGTTGGCAAGTTCAGAAACAATTGCATCAATATTACCATTGAAAATTTCCAAATGATATTCAAGAGTTTGATCATCAATATGAGGAAGCATATCACGAAGTATTGAGAGTTTTTCTGACTTTGATTGATCATTATCTGTAAAAATGACTGAAACATTCAAGAAAAAGAGAAAATAAATGAGATGACATACGAGTTTCTGTTTCATTTTCATCGGAAGATATATTCATATCATTATATTGATGACTTAGTCGATTTAAAAATCGATCCATTGTTCTATAGAAAGTGAAATATAAATATATAAATGCATAAAATATATTTATTAGATTTTTACTCTCGTCGATCACCTTCACGAGCTTCATCTGTCCATCCACTAGCTCCTTGATTATTGTGATTGACTGTTCTATATATATATATATATAATATAGTGATAATAATACATAAATTAATTTTATTACGGTCTCAATGAATGAAGTTGAGTATCTCGATTTCGTTTTTCATTTTCCATAGACTGAAAAATAGAAGTTAATTATATAATATAGAAAATGCTCAGAATCTTCTATGAAGAAAACAGAAAAAGATTTTGTCGAATTTGGTGAACCATCTTGATCTAGACTACCATATATGTGGTTTTGTATAGTGAGTTATTGTCAATTTGCAAGATTATTTCCCAAAATAATCTATTTTCCTATAGGAGGAGATCGGTATATTAACGATATTTTAATACTCAAGGTTTCTATTAAAATTTTCTATGTATCAATAATGAACACAGTGTCCTTTATGAATAGAATTGATCTAGACAATTTGTTTATAGACGAAAAAGCAATTTGTAGCCTGCAAATCCCTGGAGGGGAGTATAGAGATGTGGAAAATTTTGTTTTTTAAAATATTATAAGATATTTATAGATTCTTGTAGAGTTTTATGCAAAAAATAAAACCTGGATACTTCGAAGAAAAATTTGAAAAAGAAATAATAAAAATAACAGACCTCCTGCCTGCAACCGTATATCCGTGCTCCCCTCCAGGGAACTTGAGGTAAAAAAATGTTTTTCCATTTATAAAGAAGTTATTTATATCAATTCATCAAGAGTGCTGTGCTGATTGTTGATGAATAAAAATTTTTGATAGAACCGTTGAGTATTGTTAAAATGTCATGAATACATCGATCCCTACATGTAGGAAAACAAGCTATTCTAGGATATAATCTTGCCATTTGACAATGACTTCATATTGTTCCGAAAAATTTTATGTGTGAAATAAATAATGTTTGACACTAGGCAATGTTTAAGAAAACTTCACATTCCTGCTCGCCTGTTCTGTGACTCAAAATTGAACACACATGAATATCATACAGTCAAGAAATAATCTAAACTTAAGAAATAGATTATTTTTAACTGTGGAGAAAGTGATGGTAAAATTTATTGATTCTAGAAAATTAAAGAATATCTATAACTATATTGAATTGAATTTAAGAACAAAAATTGCATAAGTTTGTCTTAGAAACTACACCGTCTATGAGTATTATATGATTTCTTAAGGATTTTGCGTCTAAAACACAAATACATGATATTTTGGTTCAAGATAGTTTCACCAAAACCAACAAAATATAGTTATTAGCCTAAAAAATGTCACATTGTAGATACATCAGTTTTTTTGTTAGCATATTAATTTCATTGTTTTTTTTCGAGCTGTTTTCGACTCGTCGATTTCTTTACTGTATGTGATATAAAGAATATAAATTTACGATGTCAAGAACGAGTAGTTTGCCAAACTTTTACAATTCAAATGAATGCATTATTTATTTATTGTATCTCATAGTTCTTATCACGAGATATCAATATTTATTTGACATTAACGAACTCTTACCTGTTGACGTGCTGCTTGCTTTTTAGCCTCGATATCTTTTTCTTCTTCTTGTTTTTTTTGAAATTGATCCTGATGAGTTTTTTCCTTGAATAAATATTATTATTTATAAACCGAAAAAAAAAGTAAAATTTACTTACTAATCTTACAAATTTCTCTCGTCGATATTTTTCTGCTTGTTGTCGACGAACTTCATCTTCACTGAGTCTATCACCACCTTTTAACAAAAGAAAAATTCTTTTTTTATTATTAAACAACAAATCTATCTTACCTAGACGATGTACTTCATGAATACCATGAAGACGTGTTCGTTCAACATGTGCTTCATATTGACGTTGTTCATTTTCAGCTTGTCTTCTCATTTGTTCACGTTTTGTTGTCGATGGTGTAAACATATGATAACCATCACTAAAAAGAAAACATCTTATTTCAAAGTTCATCGAAAAATAAATCAGATCTTAAAGGAAAAAACAACAACAACAAGGCTCAACATACACCAATGAACAAATCTCACCAGATGTTTCCTATCGATTTCAATGATTTTTTTGCCTATAGATACTACTCAGAGTTCTAATGAAAACTCTAAAATATAGTTTTGTTTATCCAGCGTGAGGACTAAGAGATCGGATTGGTTCTCTTGGTCTTTTGTATTGTTCCTCCGGAAGAGAAAATTTGGATAAAAAACTGCTAAAATCATTTTGAGTTTCTATTGAGATTTGACTAAGCTATCAAATTTTTAATGTACAAAACATCTGAGAAGATTCGTTCGTAAGTCTATTCGTTTTTATAGTGTCGCTTGAATAAAAAGAAAAGTATAATATCCAATCAACAAACCCAACATGAACGGTACGTTGTGCTTGTTTTGTTTCATTATTTTCATTATGTGGATCAATATCGTCTCTTTCTAGTTGTGGTCGTTGGGTATGCAAAGCTGTACCACGTATTGATGTTCGAGCACCACGAGTTATGGATTGGTTAATTGTTGGTCTTGAAGGAGTTGATTGTTGTATTGATCCTCTAGCTGGTGGTCGTCGAGTAGTTGAAGCTGGTGGATTTCGACAAACTCGAGACATTGCTTTGTTTAAATTAAATCTATAAACCAAATGTGGAGACAAAATCGTTCGTGAATAATGATAATACAATATTATATTCTTGTTCCATAAAACACACAGAGATATTGCAGAAACAAAAAAAAATAAGAAATAGAATAAATGAATCACACTAAACAAGAAAAAACTGCAGATCATTTAAAAATATTCGTTCATCGCCAGATTCGACATGTATTATCTTTACTGCCTATTAAAAATAAATAAATAGAATATAAGATTTTGTTTTGTATTTATTTTCTTAATCCAACCTGTAATAATTGTATTTCCTTCATAATTAAAAGCACAACTAAATATTTCATCTGTATGTCCTTCAAGTATTTGTTTACATTCACCTGTTAGTGGATCCCAAATTCGAGCTGTTTTATCCGCACCTTAAGACATAATAAAATTTTTTTCTTTTTTAATTCCTTTTTTTCTAATCATTCAAACATACTCGCTGTAATTAAACGATTGCCTTGTGAATTAAAAACAATCTAAGAAAAATCCAAAACAAAAACAATTTTTCAAAGACTTTTTCTTTTATCTTTTATAAAGAAAAAACACTTTACTTTAGATATTTCAGCTTGATGTCCTGTTAATGTAGCTATACATAATTGACTGAATGCATCATATACACGTCCAGTCTTATCAGCTGATGCTGTTGCTATATATTGACCAGTAGAATCAAATACAACATCAAGTACTTCATCTTCATGTCCTCTTAATGTTGCAATACATTCACCTATAAATCAATAATAAAACTAAAATAAATTGAATGAATTTATGATAGTTTGTTTTTTTACCAGATAATGCATCCCATAATTTACATGTTTTATCCATACTAGCAGTCACTATTCGACTACAATCCCAATTAAATTGTGCACTGCTTACTTCAGCTGTATGACTAATTAATGTATGAATTTTACTAGAAGTATAAAAAAAAAGAGGACAAAATAAATATTTATACATTCGTAGTTTACTTACTTTCCAGTGCGAACATCCCATATAGCAACAGTACGATCAAATGAAGCTGTTATTACTTGATCACCTCTTGTATTAAAACTAACTGATATTATTTCACCTGTATGACCCTAAATTGAATACAGTATTCAAATAAAAATTAAAAGATTTCTATATAAATAACATACATGTAAACTAGCTATTTCTGTGCCAGAAACAATATCCCATAATTTAGCTGTATGATCCATACTACCAGTTACTAAAACTGTGCTTTGAGGATTAAATGCAAGGCATACCTAATTTTGCAAACAACAATAAATAATATTTTGTAAGGAACAAAGCAAATAATTTTTATTTACTATTTCACCAGTATGACCGCGAAGTGTATGATAACATGTGCCACGTTCTGTACTCCAAATACAAGCGGTTTTATCAAATGAACCAGTTGCTATTTTATCTCTAAAATAATAATATGAAATTAACATTTAGATTTGTTTTAAAATAGTAAAAATGCAATTTATCGATTTCTAAAACAACTACAAATACGTGTACGTCGTCATATATGCATCGTATTTAAACTAGAAACTCTTCAGAACTAACACCTACATATATGAGATGTAATCGAAAAGTATACACTCTGTTCTCAATACATTTTCATACTTCTGAGTTCATTGGTTTGTCAAGAGCAATAATCTACATTCTAACATCAATCCGTCAGAAAGGTAATCTATTTTGGGAAAAAACCCAATCTGCAGACATACAATAACTTCTTTCTCTCTCTCTCTCTTTTTTCTGTTATATTCATATGGAAAATTCTTTTACTATAATCCTTAAAATATTAATAAGTTATCATTAAAAAAAAACAAAAAAGAAACAAACCCGTATGGATTATTAAATGCTATAGCATAAACAACATTTTTGTGTCCTTCAAGTGTATGTAATTCTTCACCTGATGCTGTATCCCATACTTTACATGTGCGATCATATGAACCGGTAATAAATCTAAATGATAATAGAAAAAAGAAGAAATCATTTTATGAAAATTATATAAAATAAATATCATACACTGAACCAGATTTATTGAATGCTACATATGTTAATGGAAGTATATGAGCACGAAGTACTTTAAATAAATAAAAACGTCTATCTTCTTGATGAGAAATTTTTTCTTGCAGTCCTTAAGACAAAAAGAATCAAAAAGTTCAATAATAAAAAAATTACATATATTTACTTTCAATTAATTCTTTAACTTTATCAACTTTTGTTGCTGTAATTAAAGGTTCTTTTTTTACAATTTCCTCAACAACACTATTGATATCAGTGCTTAAAAACAAAAAAACAAGGAATTTTTTTCAGTGTAATTAAAAATATTCTGTTTTTTTTCTTACTCAGGTTTAAGATCAAGTAAATCAATTGATTTCGTTTTTAATACATTGCTCTGTTCATATTCAAGAATAATTCCTATAATTAATTCATAGATTAATATTTCAAAGAAGAAAAAAACCTGTTCTACCTGGAGGATAATATCGTAGAAGAAAACGTTTAAGGCGCATTTCTTATTCGTATAAATTGTTTTAGTCAATTGAATAAACGAACTTTTTCTGGAACTGTAATGACGTTGCTATGACAAAACTTTCTACATTGAAATTATTTATTGATAGATGGCCCTCTATATCGATGTGTTTTTTTCTTTAAACACGATAAAATCGTAGACAAAATACTAAATTGTTTTCCAATTTTTAAGGTGATCCTTCAAAGAAGTTTTTCTTATGAAATTTTTGTAAGATAATTAATATGCATTTAAATATAGAAGGCAAGTCACAAAAACTTGAGTAACTAGTAAATGCAAACAAATTTTGCAAAACTGTTTAGCAACATCTTCTCACTTTTGATCGTTGCATTGACCTACCTGTGTATTCTTTTTGATACCGTACTGATAATTTTATGAAAATATGAACAATTGATTTTCGAGAATACACAACAATGAAAGATATGAATATTCATCAGAAAAAACACTTTTGTCATTGAGTAAGCAAATTCTGAATGTATCTGACCAGACCAACTTTAAACGATTGTTGTTATTTTCTAAAAAGAATTTTTTACAAGCTTCTTCATCCGACTTTATTTTTCAATAACTATATATGATTAATCTCTTGTACAATTGTTTTATTATTGAAGATTGAAATAAAAATTAAAAACTAAAAATTGTTAGATGAATATTTATTCCTATTCCTTTGATCTCAAATATGTTTTTGTTAAACAATTGCACGACAGAAAAAGAAAACCTATTACTCTTTTTTCGATTGTCCTATATCATTCTCTTTGAAGGCCAATCTTTTTTGTTATTGCTGAAAGTCCAACGAAAATTAATCGAAAAAAAATGATCAATATTCGATGAACTTTAAATGACTTAAAAAAGATTAATTTAATAACCAATGCTATTGCCGCAAAATATAGAAGATTTTGTAAACGTTTTAATCTAAAATTAATCAAATAAATTTGTTTTTTTTTTTTGTATTTAAAAAAACACATATATTTATTTACCTTATATATCGTTTATAACATTTTGATGTACGAGAAAGATCTTCACGAAGTAAATATTGTTTTGCACCCACACAATAATTACGCCAATATTGAAACCAATCCAGATCTTTGAGATCGAAACCAAATATCTAAATAAATAATTAATTATTTTCTTTTTGCTCGATGATCATATCAACTTACTTTTTGATCAATATCGTTCATTTCATTTTGTAAAAGAACACTGTTATCATTTGGAAATAACCATGAATGTGAAGTAAAAAAATCAAGTGTTCGAACACTCTTATAAATTCTTTCAGATAATTTGATAAACCTAAAAAAAAAAATAATTTTTGTTTTGAAAAAAAATATAATGAATGATCTAGATTTTATTTACATTGGTTTACGACCAACTAAACGCATATAACAATCAAGAGCAAATGCTGGAATTACTTCTTGTAAAACTCGAAGATAATGATATCGAAATCTAATTCAATAGAAAAATTATATATGAAATTCTATTTTGTAATTTAAATGATATTACCGATTTTCAGTGAATTGTAAATATGGATATGAGATTGCATTTTCCAAACTGTTTTTAGAAAGATGATATAAACCATATTCGGCTACTTTACCCCATGTTAATGTGCCCAAATGACCGGTGCAACAATGATAAACTGGAATAGTTTTTGGACTAGAAAAATTAACAATCATTTATCTATATAGTATTTATTAAAAGGTAAAATATTTGACATAACAAAAAATTTCGAACATTGAATATCTGACGATAGAAGATAGTAGAAAAATAATAACTTGTCGAATAAACTAATCCTATTGATAACTTTGTGCGGGCAAAGTTTGAAATCGAAAGTCGATTTTTCATATGACTATACCTTTTTGTTGAAAAACCAAACTATGATAGATTCTTCTATTACACATAGAATACAAATCATCTCAGTCAAAAAGTGATTTGAAACCTGAAGAAGTTTCCTCGACAGACTAAACTGAATATACCCATCTTTCAGTTGACGATTAATTAATAAGTAATTAGCGAATGTCTGTTTAACCATATGAGAAAAAATTCAAAAACATCATAATAGACTCTACGACACGAACCACATCTATGGTGAAATTTTCAGCAATTTTAAGAAATCACGTTCAAAACGAATGATTTAGCCTACTTACTGTTTTATAGCTGTATGCCAAGCAATTGCAATCATCATGTTTACACAAATATCAACTGGAACAATATCGGCTATGGCAGTGTTACTACCTAACATAGTTCGAAGCATACCTTTACCAGTCTAAAATTTATCAATCAAAAACCAACCTCTTTCATAATTTCTTTCTCATACCGCTACAACTAATCCACTTGGACCATTATAATTATCAACCCAACCCTAAATAATAATAATAAAAAATACATGAAGACTAATTTTTTTTTTCTTGAAATTACTGGTATTGGTTCACGCCATGATGAGCCAACAATTGATGGTCGTATAATAGATAACGGTAGATCTTTAGCTTCTTGTGAAATAATATATTCTGCAAGTGCTTTTGTAAATGTATATGTATTAGGTCTATCATGAATAATTTTGTTTGTTAATACATCAAATACTTGATCATCCATCCATTCACTAGCTTCTAATAATTTTGATGGTTGAATTGGTGGCGGATAAATCATTTCAGCAACATCATTACGATTACAATTGGCATAAGCTGTTGATACATGAACAATAGACTATGAAAACTAATATAATAAAGAAGAAACATTCTTATTAGTCTTTTGTTTTACTTGTAATTTTTTCATTTTATGACATAACAAAAGTAATTTTTTAACAGATGCAACATTCATTTGTATTGCAAGTCTGAAATATTTAAAAAATATTTTAAGAATAATGTGTTTTTTTTTTTATTGAATTTATACCTAAGCGGTTCTTGAAACCGAACAGTTGCTGCCGAATGAAATACAACATGACATTGTTCAATTAAGAGATTTTCATCCGTCGGACTAAGACCAAAATTTTGATCGAGTATATCACCTTGTAAAGCACTAATTTTTTCTTCAAAATTTGGATTGATTGCTCGAACTGTATTGAATAACTAAATAGAGAAAAAATAAAAATAAAAATTTTCGTTTGTTTTCTTTTTTGAATTCGAAGTCTTACAGGACTTGATAATAATTCTTTTAATCGATCATGAACAGCATGACCACGTTTTGGTCGTACAAGAAGATAAATATGTTCGACATCTACGTCATAAATATAATAGAATAAATAGAGTATATCGGAGTTTTCAATTTACCTGGACATGATCGAATAAGTTTTTCCACAAGTTGTTTTCCAATAAATCTATATCAATGATTGAAAAAATTTTAAAAAACTCAAGATGATACTAATTAGATCTCTTTTTATTTTATATCATTTACCCTGTTGCACCAGTAATGAATATTGATTTTCTTTTAAAATAATCTATAATTGCACTTGCTTCTGTACTAGCCGACATTACATATATATATATATACTTAATCTAAATAACTAGAAGAAAGGGGCTATCACAAAATTATAGTTGATGTTTCTTTTTCAGATAAATTTTTTTTAGAATCATAGATAAATACGAAATACGTCAATTTTTCAAATAAACACAAAAAAAAAGCATAGTCACAATACAGCACACTATCACAAACAGAAACTGAGATAGACATCAATTCAATGAATAATATATGATTTGTGATTAATGTATGGAAAGAATGATATCAAAATGTGATCACAAAGCATGAAAGACATCAACAATTTGCCAGTTGAAATATATGAAAAGAGAAGCTCTCGTTTGATATAGATAATAAACACAGCAGAAAAAAAAGAAGAAGCAATACAATATAATGAAAAAAAAAAAACAAATAATAATATGAATATACTGAAGAGAAAGAAGAAAAAAAAGTTTTCTAGATTATTAAAAGACAACAAATATCACATTTATGTATTTTTGTTCTTGATCATATCTAAATCTATCATAATAATCATTTAATTAATTAAAACAATCTTAACTTACTAATTGTTATATTGAATAAAAAAAGGACAAAAGAATAAATAAACTGTTGTTATATTAATTATCTATAAAATAATAAAAATAAATTTTATTTTGTCTTTCTTTTTTTTTTAATTTATTTTCGTACCGTCGACTGTATCTGGCACTTGCTGATGGTGGTGTTAAACGAGTACCACGTTCACGATAACGATATTCATGTCCATTTGATCGTTCTGCTGGTGGATAATAATTACCCATATAATCATCATATCGACGTGAGAATGATGGATACATTGGCATTCCATGACGAAAATAGGCTGGTGTAGGTAATTGTGCCGGTGAATATGGTGAACGAGACCTAAAGTTCCATATGAACCAAATCCAAATCCATTATCAGTTTTTATATCTCCTTTCCAAATATCTAATACCGTCCGAAACAACCAAAACCCAAAGAAAATTATTTTTTATTTCTACATTACGCATAGATATCTTTTTTTCTTTCTATTCTATTATGTCTAACTCCAAAATTTGTACGTATGTTACGGATCCAGAAAGATATATTAATCAACACCAGTTATACATATGCATGTTAGAAACCAAATCATATGCGTATGCTGTCATTCAATATTAGTATCCATCCATACCTTGAATGGCGATTATTGTTTGAAGATGAATAACGACCATAGTTATCATCACGACGACGCGATGAACGTCCTTCCATCATTATACGTTCACAATCACGACTAGAAAATAATAATAATAATAATAATAATAGAAAAACAAAAAATATTTTCTTGTTTTTATTTCTAAAATCTTACCTAAAATGACCTCGTTGTCCACATTTATAACATCTCATATTTGGATCATAACGATGAGAACGATTACGTGTTCGTGGTCTAGCCCATGTCACTTTTACACGATTAGTTCCAAATGATCTTAATCCAATAATAATTGTCTAGATTTTTCTTTGTACGTATAAATTTTATATTCTTTATATCATACCTTCCATCCATATGATCAATCGCTTTTTGTGCATCTTCTTTTTGTTTATAAACAACAAATGCAAAACAAGATGCACTTGCAACCCAAACATCAACTAATGTACCATAACGTTGAAATACTTTTCGTATTTCACTTTCTTGTACACCTTGTGGTAATTCAGCAATATGAATACGATATTCATTTGGTCGATCATTTCCATTATCATGATCAGATACTGGTGAACGAGATCGTCGTGTTGATGGTGTTGAACTTCGTGAACGAGATCGTGATCGAGGCATATTTTTGAAGAATAATACCAAATTACAAAAAAGAAAATAGATAAATTCAACTAATCAAATACTAAAATAAAATGATAGACAATTCATTATGATTAAATTTGTTCATATTATCGAACAGTGGCAAACATAGAACAAAGCACAAAGTCGAATTGAAATACGTAAACAAAAAAAAAACACAACACATAGAGAACGCTAAGCGATCGATATAAGAAAACAGATCAATAGAATGTCTTAATTTTTCTTCAATGAATAACACATGCAAATTTCTTTTTTTGGTTTTTGGAAAATTATGTTCGAGGTGGACTAAAATTAAATAAAAATAATACATGAATGTATGATGTAGATAAATCAGAAATATTAAAGCTAGAAGCAGTTAATTGAGTAATTTTTTAAGGCTTTAAAAATCTAATAATAATGTTGGCTTCAGTTTTTCATTTGATGTAAATATACCAGAGGTGCAGAATCTTCCTCATGCGCCCCCGCGCGGGGGAGGGGGGGAATTTTTTGAAAAACTCAAATAATAGGGAAATTTTGGAAAAACTCGCTGGCCAAAAAATAATACAGTGGGGAAATTTTTCAAAAAACTTTTTTGCGTGGGGGGGGGAAATTTTTTGATTTTTGGAAGATTCTGCACCTCTGAAATATACTAATTAAAGTGAGTCTTCTATTTCGGGAAAGAGATTTCGCTTAATTTACTATTTCATTTTGTACAGATAGTTTTGAAATTTTTTTTACAAAATTTGTTTCTAGATATTGAATCGTACTCCACAAGGAAAATCTTTACCTCGAATAATAACCAGATGCATTGTCACGTGATTTATAATTCGATTTTGGTGGTGATCGACGAGGACTATATAGTATAAAAATAATATTTTGATTTATGATAAATGTATATTTACCTATGACGACGATATTCACGAATAACACGTGGACGAGGTGAACGTGAACTAAATATAAAAATAATTTTATTATAAATATTTTTTTCTTAGACATACCGAGATCGAGAATACGATCGTTCATAACGACGTTCACGTGAACGAGATCTAAATAAAATTGAAAAAAATTTTCGAAACAAAAATTCTTTTTTTTTCTCTTATATATAAAACTCACTCAATATATATATATATATATAAACAATTATTTTATACTCATGGAAAAAAAAAACGAAGTCTCTCAAGAATTTACCTTAATTTATTGTCAAATTCAAAACCAAACCCACGCATTTTTAATATGTATCCCATCCAAGACCATATTGATGATCCCAGTGTGATATATATTTATATTACATACTCTCCAATTGTTTTGGCCACTCCATTAATGAAAAAACTCACCGATATCCATTGCCAGATTTTTTTTTGCTTTGTTGTTCATTACCACAATCACGACTGAAATGTCCTCGACCACCACATTGATAGCATCGCCTTCAATCACAAAAAAAAATTTTGTTTTTTTTTTTAATTATATTTATATAAATATCCTTACTTATTCGGATCAAAATATCTTCGACCACCACCGCCACTAGTACGTATGCGTGGTCGAGCTAAAGTGACTCGAACGCGTGCATCCCCAATATATCTTAAGTTAAAAAAATTTTTTTTTTTTATAAAATATGAAAAATTAGATGAAAATCTTTTTTTTTTGTTACCGGCCATCAAGTTCATTGATAGCTTGTTGAACATCTTCACGATTACGTAAAACAACAAAAGCAAAACATGATGCTTGTGCATGCCAAACTTCAACTATTGGCCATTTATCAAATGCTTTTTCAATTTGACGTTTCGTACAATTTAATGATAAATCAGCAACATGTAAACGACAATTATTATCATCGTCTTCTTGATCATTATTATTACGTCTTGGTGAACGTGAACGACGACGATAAGATGATGTAATCGGCGAACGTGAATGAGAACGAGAATAAGAACGAGGCATATTGGAATTTTTAAGAACAATGATTTTATCTAATGCTTTTTTTTATGATAAACAATAATTGACATATAATACAATGTGTTTTGTTTTTGAGAGAATGAACTAAACAAGCAAGTATTCTTATTGGTGAATTGATGTTTATTTAATATAGTGACAGTTGAAAAACAGAAGAATTTTAATATTGCAATCTAAAGAACTATATGAGTTTAATTATTGATAATCAATCGAGTTTTTTTTCAAAAAACTGATACCAACTCAATAGATGGCGCTGTTGAACACAAATCTGTAAGAAATATATCACGTTTTTACTCTTCAAAACAGTTTATAGGAAATATTCAGTTGCATGTCTAATTCAAGATATGAAATCATTTTGTTATTACTCGTTGAAAATTTTATTATTTTTTTGTTCGATTTATATACATGACACGATAATAAATCAGAACCGTCTAGAAAAGAAACAAGAACAATAAAAGAAAACCTACACTCAAATTGCTTCGAGTCATGAATCATCGACACAAAGAAAATTGCGTTTTTTTGTTCTTGAAATTGCAATAGGAAGAACAAAATAAACATGATTTTTTTTCCATTCCGATGGATATATTCAATGACCTTCAAAGAAATCTTCATTTTTCGCTATGATCGGAAGTAAAAAAAAAAACACAAACATCTGATTTACTTTTTTTTTTTTTCTTATCAAGATTAGAACAGAACAGAAAAAGAAAAAAACAGTATTCTTTTTACATTCTGTTCTACCGACTGCTTGGTTTTTTCCTGTCTATGTCTTACCTGCTACAAAAGTAACGCAAAATAAAAACATTATTTTTATCATTTTTATCACGAAAAAAAAAGACACAACAACAAAGTAAAAAATACTGGTTAGTTTATTTTTATTAAGGAAAAATTGAAATTATTTATTACATTAATCAACAATGTCAAATAAATCTTCTCAAAATTCAAAATCAGACCCAAATCAAGATCGAACATCACACAATTCACTTTTGGCACAATTTACAAATGCAACAGCTGCTGGTTATCATCCTCAACCTCAAGCAACAACAACATATTCAATGACTACCGGTTTTAATGCAAATAGCACATCTTCTGCTAATCAAACAGCAAAAAATGCTGCAAATACATTTTTACCATTACCAGCACAACCAATTGATTTAACTACATTTAAAGGTTTAAAATTCGTTGCGCTTGATGGTTTACTGATTGAAACACGTGATATTTATGATCAAATTAGTGGTACAATTCAATGGGAAATGTGCGAAAGTCAAGAAGATCGATGTATGAGTTATATTCGTGACCAATGTGCTAATAGACGAACATTTTTAATGACGTCTGGTGGGCTGGGAAAAAATGTTGTTCCAAAAATTCATGATTTACCACAACTTTATGCTATTTACATTTATTGTGCAGATGTTGTGCATCATCAAGAATGGGCATGTAAATATTCAAAAGTACGTGTTGTTTGTAATAATGATGATCTATATTTATTACCTCAACTGGCTGTTGATGTGGCACAAGCTAATATTGATTGGGGAGATGCACTTCTCAAAAGTGGTAAACGTGACGAAGCAAAAAAGAAATTTTCAAAAGCAGATGAAAATTTAACTAAATATGCTAAAAATCCTGATCCAACTATGGTAAATGAAGTAAAAAAGAAACTAGATGAATGTAAATAAATTGCTTCATACACTGTGAACTATACTTTATGTTCATTTAGAAAAAGAACTTTTGTAAAATTTTTTTTCTTTGATTACTATTATTCGAAACTATTGTTCAATAATACAAACATACTTTTTCTCTGATCTATAATTTTCATTTTTATCCATGTATAACATATGTGTGAAGACTGTTGAGAACAGCTCATTTAGATGGTTTTCGGTTCATAAAATAACCAAACCATATTAAATGTATAATCATCTCTATGAATGACTCTTAAACATTATTCTTCTGTAAAATATCTTCAATCGAATGAAATCAGTCTTTTTTTGAATCAAGTAAGTCAAAAAAAAATAGCCGTATTATCAATTCTTCCTCAAAACTGATGGTTTGAATGGTTTACTCTTTTCTTATTAATTTTTTTTCTAATAATTTGATATTATACTTTACGACTAATGGATCTTTCTGTGGCATTGATACAGATGACTCAAGAAACCGGTAGTTTGCTGTGGTGACGACTCAAAGAGCGATGAGTCGTACGGTTTTCGTTCAAATGTTGTTATAAAGTTTCATATTGCTATACAAACAATTATTTTTTGAAACTACGATACGAAATTCCGTCCATTCTCAGTTCATTCCATACACAGACGATTCTAAAGTGACAATTTTTACAATATAGAAATATGTTTTTTTCCTAAAGTTGGCATTTCAACTATTTCGAAAGATGTGTAGTCTCATATAAACGACTAGATTAATTTAGAAATGTACTTTGCATCATCGACTTATGACGGAACTATTCGAAGTGTTAATCGCAAATTCGATTGAGAGTTATTCTAATCGATAGACCTTGACGAGCTGGTTCTGCATGTTATAATGTTGCTATCATTAAACATATGCATGATTTACGTCCCATGCTATGAAAAATGTCGATAAGTCTCACTAAACATTATGGTTTGAACACTTTCTTATTGTTTACCAATGTCATTTATTCTGTGCTGGATTTCACGGAGTAAAGCGTGTGAAAGAACAAGCAGATCGATATTCGCATACTCAGATCGTAACAGCCGATAACATTCAAACTACAGATATGTAAAATAATGCTCTCTAAGAATTAATAATGCCTGTCATAGCATGATATGAAGATGATGCATATGTTTGATGATAGCAACATTGTAACATGCAAATTTAGACATCGTTGAGCAGTTTTTAGTCTATCAAGTAATCATGTACAACCAAAAGTAGGAGGATCAATGATGAAGCTTCATCTATCACATGCTAATGCATATAACACTTCAATATTCAATTTCTCGAATTGATCTTCCACGAATAGAATTGATTGGTTTTGTCTAGTTAAAGGTACCATGGGAAAGAACACTTTATACTATAAGAATCTCGATCGAATCTACAATTAACACTTCGGGTAGTTCCCTCGTAAGAAATTAGTAACCTATTCGGACTGAAACATTTGTCGAAATATCTGAATATAAAACGATAATTCAGTCAAATGGTTATAGGTGAGAAACAAAGAAATATGAGTACGCATTAGTCTAGACATAATTATGTCTCGAAAGGCTCTACTCGATGAGATAAATCTCAGTTGAAAACCGATTTATAACCCTTATACATAAACCTGGTGTGATTATCAATCCCGTACAATGACTATCTTAAATATGTTTTAGTCATTTATTTATTTAAATGTCACTTCATTGATTCATTAATTAAACAGAAATAGATTTTAATTTATATTATTGTCTTTTTTCATGATTCCTAATAGCCGATAGTCTCATCAATCAAAAAAAGTAGTTTTCAATAACAAAAAACGTATTTTGATTTTTAAATATTGTTTTCCTTTGGTAAATAATAGAGAAACAAACGAACATGATCAAACAACTTCTTTGCCAACTATTCTCGGATCAATGTCACTTAAAATCTCTTCGACTTGATATTAACAATGATTTTACAGATGGTGATTATTCATCGATGTTTGACATCAAACTGTTATCTCTCCTCTACGAATTTTATTCATATGTTCCATTTTTGTCTTATTGTATGATATGTTGTAATCGTGTATTTTGTCACGAACATTTGGCACAGATGAAGTATTTTCTATGTCGATTTTATCTACATGAATTTTTGTTTTAATTTCGAAAAAGTTTTTGCTTATTTATTTATTTTTTCAATAATAAGTGAATCGATATCTTCCCAACTAAACTATCTTATCATAATAATCTGTTTTAATTAGAATAATTAAATTAATAAGATTTTTTATGTTCGTATAGTTGTATTCTTATTAAATCGAGTATTTTTATTATTTAATAAACACTTGTCACAAATTTATTTACATTCAAGGAACATTATACTTGTTTTGTTAGAGAAGGCATTGAACATGAAAATGAAAAAGTAATCGACACAAATTGAAATTTTAATTAATGTCGAAATTCCATACATTCATCCAAATGAACATCAGTGTAAATGACGTAAAAATAGTCTTTTCCTCTTATTATCGATATCGTTGAACTAGTTTTGGAAAAAGCTGTCATAAAAAACATATTGTTAGATATATAGTCAAAATTTATCTATCATTTGGTTATATTTGGCAAACGTTCTGACTAGTGATATACAATTTGTTTTTTGTTGAATCAAATTTCCTCTTATAATTAATCTTAGCATAGACACAAAAACTTCTTTCGATCTATTCTTTAAGATTTTTTTCCTGAAAATCTTTTTCATAGGACGAGTCTCGTTGGCAAAAATTCGCTATTGACACTTTAATTAAATATAGGCTTAAGGTTCTATTAATCAAAAATGACTGTGTGATTTTTGTTACATTTCAAAATATCTTTACTTTTTCAAACTGCTCTATATACAGAAATATTGGAATGAAAACCGGTTCGATCACCGTCAACCAATTTATTGTACCTGAAAACAGGCTACCAAAGTGAACAGCAGTATTATTTTATCAAAAGAATTCTTTTTTAAATTCATGTATGTAATCATAGTTATAACGTTTGACACCAACACTATGCTCCATGCCAGTCTCATTAGCAACAAGCAAAAGGATATTCAGAGAAATTGATAGAATTTTAGAAGGAGAAAGAAATCAAGCGAATTCTGAACTATTTAATTCATGTGTCTTCTTGTGAAATTCCAGATGATCTCATTGTTTTTGTTGTTGTTTATGGAAGAAACTGAATGCTATATTTTTTCATAGACAGTAAAAGTTTGAACACTGTACTATGACTGCGGAAGTGTCTATCAAATATCGATTAGCTCCTGTTCGAATCCAGATACAAAACAGTAAGTACCAATCTGGATGCGAAAAATCGTAATCATACAGCACACTGTAGTAAAAAGCAGGATTAAAAAGTATACTTGTGCATCTCATATAACAATAAAAGACATGATCAATATTTTTACTCATCTAAACCAGATGTTTCAATAGGCTAGACCAGAGCTTAAGAAAGTCGACCTGTCTGTTATTGACCTTAGACTCAGTCTAGTCTAGTCAATGATTTTTTCTTAAAGAATGGCTCATCCATGAACTATTCATCTGGTTGTATTAAATAAATTTTTAACACATGAATGAGCAATCATATTTCGAGTGTCAGTGGTTGATGAATAAACAAATGTTCAGTAACGTATTTGACAACTTGTTAAATCTTCAATTCTCTCTAATTCACCAGTAGTTTTTGATTTTTTAGTCAGTACACTAAAAACTTTTTAGCATAAAAATGTATGTTTATTATGTGATGATGAATCAACACCGCTAGTTTAAGAAGGTTCACTAAGAATAGAATAAAATATTAAGTGATTGTTTCTCAGATGACGACAATTTTATGTTTTTCTTTGTTCATTGTTGAAATGTTTTAGCAAATGAAAGAATTACATAGGGTTTTTCGAAAAAAGTTTAGACAAAATATGCAATATCTTTTGAAAAGTTTATATGTTATTTCAGATTCGGCTCAAGGGTACTCATCACAATCTCGTATTAACCCAGTACAACCCGTTTTCTGTCCAAAAATGTCGTTGTTCTTCTCAATCAGAGAAAGTCTTATTGATTTTGAATATGTTTAACAGTGAAATGATTTTTCTATCTTACATTAGTTTAACAAGTTCGGATATTATTGTTATGAAAAATAAATGTCTATTGAATGAATAATTTGATACTTAATATGGGTGTCGGGCGTGAGTCTGATCAAAGATTAGATTTCTACTAACAGCTATACCCCGCCCCTGGGTATAGATGTGGATGTAATGGGTATAGATTACTTGTTAGTCTTACTGGAAAGCAGGCCCCGCAAAAGTGGGGGGAATATAGGGAGGTGTACCCCCCCCCCCCCCCTAATAATTGACAATTATTCATTGTTAGCCAGCAAAATTAATGAAGTTTTTGGAATTTTCTGCTAGAAAATTCTGAAAAGATGTTAAAACTTTTCGCTTCGCGAAAAAGTAATCACGTGAGCGTACTCGTCCTAAAAATGTCTGTGATTTTTCCGCTTTTATGGCAAGTTTACTGCTGTCTTCCCTTTGAAGAGCTTCATTTTCGAATAATCGTCACTAACGTAGCCGCCTTCGGCGGCAAAATTGCTAAAAGTTATTGTAACACTTTTCCTTTCGAACAACATAAG
The DNA here is from genome assembly GCA_905250075.1 of Rotaria sp. Silwood1. Lineage (NCBI taxonomy): Eukaryota > Metazoa > Rotifera > Eurotatoria > Philodinida > Philodinidae > Rotaria > Rotaria sp. Silwood1. Next base: position 84,678 of record CAJNOP010000388.1, read on the forward strand.
GATAAGAAGTGTTGTTCATGAGTCTGAAAAAAGTTTTCGCTTCGCGAAAAATAACAATTGTGTAACCACAGTTATCTTAGAAAAACTTCCTACTTTAGTCAATGTTTTCTTCAAAACAGCTTAATTTAGAACGATTTTCACCAGAGTGATCGCCTTCGGCAACAAAAATTTGAGAAATTTTCTCAAATTGGACACGAGTTCTCTTGAAAATTTGCCAGAGAAAGTCGATTTTTTTTAAGAAGATGGCAAAAACTTGTCGCTTCGCGAAAAATTGTTACATTTTGGTCGCAACAGAAAGATTATCAGATATGATGCAAAAGGGTGTGGGTGTGGGTGTGAGTGTGGGTGTGGGCGTGAGTGTGGTGTCGGTGTCAATGAAGACAAATACTACACCCACACCCACACCCACACCCACACCCACATCCACACACCCACCCACACCCCACACCCCATACCCACATTACACACCCACACCACAGCCACAGCCACAACCACACCACAGCTACAGCCACAACCCCACCCACACACCCACACCACAGCCACACCCTACATTGTCATCGCCTTACGAAGGCCACATCTCGATCATTTTTCGACATTCACTTTCGCGCAACCCGTGATTCAAAAGCTCAGAGATGTAGCTATCATTAGTAAAATTTTGGTGAGAAATAGAGGGGATCTGAATTTCGCATTGAAAACTTCTACCAAGTAGAAAATCCTTGTTTTCAGATTGCAATCGATAACTTGAGCCAAAATCGATCAATGCAGCGGAAAATTCTAGCAATGACTCATCATCAACTCACACGTTTGTGGTGAAATATTCAGAGCCGTAGCTCTATGCAGAGCTGAGATAGAGCTATTGAAAGAGTTTACCATGCCACAGCTTGTCTCTCAATGGAGCTACGGCATTATGTGGTGAGCTTTGGACCCAAACTACTAGGTATACAGGAGGACAACTAGCACCAAAAGAAATCAAAAATTCATCTTAGGAGGACGAAACTGTGAACTAAAAGTTGTTAAGAAGGTATTTCTCTTCAATTTCTTCAACCCTACCCCTTTCGCCTTGTTAGCGTATCTATGCACGATATACTTCTCTGTTACGAAGAATTTCACCTCAAAGCCATTTTGCTGACTTCACAGAGCCTCTGCTTTATGGAATCAGCCTTTTGTACACACCCTCTGAATTATTCTCACCCAAAAGGACTATTTCCTGAAAGATGAGCGTAAATTCACTAGTATTTGACAGTTCTACTCGCTTATAGGCAGCGCCAACGGTCTATTGAAGACATGGCGGGAAAATATCATCTCAAAAGCTTTTAGTTCGCAGTGTTTCGTCGTCCTAAAATGAATTTTTGATTTTGTTCGTGCTAGTTGTCGCTCTGCTTATCTAATTGCTTGGGTCCAAAGGTCACCACATAATACCGTAGCTCCATTTATAGGCAAAGTGTGGCGAACTCTTGCAATGACTATATCTCAGCTCTACGTCGATCTATGGCTCTGAATATTTTACCGCAAACCTGTGGGTTGGTGATGAGTCATTACTACAATGTCCCGCCGCATTGATCGATTTTAGCTCAAGTTATCGATTTCAAACTGAAAAAAGAGATTTTTTACTTAGTAGAATTTTCAGTGCGAACTTCGGATCTCCGCTATTTCCCACCAAAATTTTACTAATACTAGCTGCATCTGTGAGCTATTGAATGACGGATTGCGCGAAAGTGAATGTCGAAAAATGATCGAGATATGACTTTGATAAGGTGATGACGATGTACAAGTGATATCTTCAGCAAACATCGACCAATTGAGGGCATGGCGGTGCTTGTGATCAGGATTCAACGAGGCCGACATTCTCCCAAACGATCAGATCAAAATGATGGAATATAATATCACTTCTTTGGGGGGGAAGAGAGGTACCAACGTTTGTCCACAACCGTATATAATTTCATCTTCGACCTACACATAAAAAGTTTCAGGTAGGTTTTGTGGGTTAACCCAATAGTCAACCTTGGGCTAACCCATTAAATAATGCATATTTCATAAAAATTATTTACGAAAATGGTTTTCAATGGATGTGTCGTTAGAAAGCGAATTTTTGATCAAGTCAAGTCCATTTTGATCTCGATGAAACAAATCTGGTCGTATATTTCAGTAAAATTTTGTACAAAAGCTAGTTTTTAATGGTGATAGGGAATGCTTTCAATCTTTCTTATCATCTGAGTAGTTTTGAAAACAAATGAGATATTTGTAATCAGTATACTTGATACTATTGAATTTTAAAGATATGTGATAGAACAGCGAAAAAAATGTATTTTCGATACCTGAGGGAGACTACATGTGTGAAAAGTTGGATTGTGATAAAGTAGAACGTAAGATTATGAAAAATATTCAGGGTTCAATGCTGACTCTCCATGAAATAAAATTAGGTTCAACTTTTTCGGAGCCTTTGATCCGTAATTCGACACAACTTTTGGTGTATTAAAATGTGATTAATGTCTGATAATAAACCAATAAATCAATAACCATCCACTATCTACTTTACTTTATCTTATTTTATTACATTTTACTTGTTCGGTAAAGTTAGAGATACTTCACTTTACTTTACTTTACTTTACTTTACTTTACTTTACTTTACTTTACTTTACTTTACTTTACTTTACTTTACTCAGTAGAGTAAAGTAATCCAACTTTACCTTACTCAATAAAGTAAAGTGAAATGCTTTGCTTTACTTTACTTTATCAAAGTAAAATAAAGTAAAAGTGCCACCCCTAGTAATTAGGTGGTATCTTGGGTGGGTGTGGGTGTAGATGAAGAGAGACAGAAAAAGATAAGCCACACCAACACACATACAGCCACAGTCACACACAACTCACAGCCATACCTACACCCCCACCCACATCCCACACCCATGCATACCCCACACCCACACTCACGCATACCCCACACCCACACTCACGCATACCCCATACCCACGCCCACACGCACGCCCAAACGCATACCC
>CAJNOP010000388.1:87683-195503 GCA_905250075.1 Rotaria sp. Silwood1
GCATACCCCATACCCACGCCCACACGCACGCCCAAACGCATACCCCACAGCCACATCCCAGCACTCACAATCACATCCAACTACCTATAAACATTCCCCTCTCCAAGCACCAAGCACCAAACACAAACTCACATCCATAGGTGCACCTACACTCAAACACTTGCTCCGACACCAAACAGCACACGGGCATGTGCAGTGACTCCTAGTCACACACTACAAGCACCTACGCTCATAGCCAACCATTACAACACACCCTCACAAACATCTTACACCCACACCCCACACTCACCCACACCCCAACCCCACACCCACACCCTCAAGTGGGTTTTCTTCTCACTTGATGTATTCATATGCAGCATGTTTTGCCTCAAGTAATATTTCGACGAAGGAAGTATCAGAGAAAAAGAGTCATATCAAGTCTATGTGCAAAAATGGAAGAAAATGAATCATTGAATACCTAAGAGTGTGGGGTATGAGTGCAAAAAAGATCACAACACAGAAAAACACCCACACGCGATCATATCAACACCTATCTACACCCCATATCCACACTCTTACTTATAATCACTTTTGTTTTTTATTCGTTTTTTAATGTCATGCACATCGCATCTTGTTGCAAGGTGTAGCTAATCGTTATCTTCTTTCAACATCAACCTCTTATCGTAATTTTGTGAATCAGCATTTTAACTCTTTCAATAATTAAAGTCACGCACAAGAAGATAAAAAAAAGCAACATGAAGTGAAAGACGACAGTTAGTAATAACATTTTTGAATACTGTTAACTTTTCTCTTGTGTATTCTCTAAAAACAGTATAGTCGTATTCTTAATGTTCCTTCTTTTAAGCTCCATTTGTTTAACATATATTTAAGTTGCTCTTGCTTTTGCCAAACATTCACATATTGTAAAAGAATGTAAGAGAGATATTGTAAAACAGGAAGCCTGCTACCATCTTCATAGCAGACCTCCTTTATTTCGATTTTTCTCCTGAAATTCGTTTGTATCTATTCAAGAAAGGATAGAAGATTTACAATAATAGACTCTACAGGATCTGAGCAACTTCTTTACCGACTTTACTTTCTTGTTTCAAGTAAAGAGTTATAAGAAATAGTTAATGATGTTTTGCTTTTTTTTGTTGCGTTTGGTAATTCAATGCCAGTAGCTTATTCCTCCAATGTTCAGGCTGAAATCAAACATTTTGCAGATATAAAATACATACTAATGTATCATTTGATCGAAGCTTTCTCTTAGATTTGTTTGTCTCTGTTTCAGATAAAATACCATTATCGATTATTCTACTACTTTTATTTTTCCAAAATTGCTGGTAAGTATTTCTCCGACCAACTAATTGGCTTACCCGGATGAAAAAAGGCAATTACACGCGTAAACTTCAAATTTGGGATTTGCTTATGCATCCATCTTTTACCACTCATTTGGAGTGCATGTTTTATTATGCAACACAGACACATCGTTCCCAACATGAGCATAGATTTCCAGTCTCATGTAATGTCTAAGTAGTTGATAATTAATTAAGCACTGCTCAACTAATCAAAGCTGAAGAAACAGAGTCAATATGCCTAAAGCGAGCCAACATATCATAGGTCTTCAATGCAACTAATACTTCAGTAATTTTCATCATAAAATGATTGTTTTAATATCAGGTGAAACAAGAGAAGATTCTGCATCTGCTTATAGAAAAAAAAGTTTGTAGTTCTAAGAATAGTTGAGTAATCAACGGTAGAAAATAACAAATTGAAAACGTTCGCTTTATGTGCACTTCTCAAAAAGTGAACGTATTAGTTATTTTCGCTGGTGATCAATCCTCTCGGTATTTCAGTCATTTGATATCGAGCAACACCAAAATTCGTTTGAAATTCCGCTGGTAAATAAGTAGACTGTTCAAAAAGTTTTCAAAATGATTTTATTTCAAAACAAGAAGAAGCATTGTTGCGTTACTATTGTTAACTATGCACAGTTCATGCAGTTCTATATCTATAGACACGATGAGCTCTCCTATAGAAAACATCTGTACAAAAACATAGAAATACGTTTTTGACCACCCTCTATACACTGAGACAAAAAAAAATCATGAAAGTAACCTATTATTCAATGAAAAAATTTTCAACTCTATGAAACCATGCCACATTTAGTAGGGATGAACGTGTGATAGTAGTTTATATCGATCATTACAGCTTGTGAATGAAATAGTCATTGTGAAGATGAGTCATTATAAAGTAATGACAATATAGACTTAAATAAAAATGCTGTTTAAATTTTTAGGTGAGTGTGGGTGTACCTCAGAAGAATATCCACATCACATCCACACCCCACACCCATAGGGCATTGTTAGTATGAACTACCACCATATATTTATAAATTTTTAATTATGGCTACTCTTTACAAATTGAATCCTTGTAGGATTCTGAATGAAACCTCTGAAAGTCCTGACAGATTTTCCAGGATTTCTCAAGGAATGAGCAGGATTGAAACTAGGGTATCGTCGTTACCATTAGAGATTGTACGGACATCTTTATATTTCATGCAAAGGCAATGGAATGTACTTTGATTGAGAAACTTCTATCACTGTATCGGGATCGGTATTGTGGGGATCGGATTGGCTTAAGCAACTGTTACTTCACTTTCTTCTGGAACAACATTGTTCAAAAGCTAAGAACCCTAGCCATTTGCATCTTCCAATTTTACTCTATTCCTCCTCTGACTATGTTTTCTCATGATATAAAGTATGATCTGGTCGTTATTACAATTGTTCTCCAATAGGGACAACACTATGCTTTATAAGTCATGTATCGCATTACTGAGTAGCCGAATTCCTCAGAAATTTCTGTATTCTAAGACCTACTTATAACCCGACATTCCTCACTCCTTTCGAACATGTTTCCTACAAGTTTCAGTCATTGGTATCCACAGAACCGAGGATTTTGACCTTCAACTACCTACGAAATCCTGGATTGATCTGTCATAGTCATAATAAGAATCAAATTTCTTGAAAATTTTATTTACAGAAGCACAACAGTTGTATTCCATTTTATGCTAAAATATGGCATATCCAAAGCATTTGTATGTTGTAGCAGTATACTATCCACTGGCTCTACTCATTGTAATTAATGCTCATTAAACAATTTTAATATGATTTCATAATTGATTGAAAAATTTCCTTTATTCTATTCGAAAATATTCATCATAACTAAAAATCGCACACCACTATGCTATATACTTACGACCACGTCATATTCCGCTTATAGGAGTGTTGTTGAACGTGTATAATTTTCAGTAACTACATGTACTATCTACTGGAAAAAGGATAAATTCAGTCAATGATGAACCTATGTTGAAGCTGGTCAGTTATGAGTTAGGATCTGAAAGTAGGACGTATAGAATTATATCTACCGGTGATATTGAACGTATAATAGGAATAATTCATAATTAGACACAGTGATAAAAATTCATCATTTTTTCTGTCACCTAAATAGTCTCTACTATATGTGCATTGTGAAAATAATTTGCGAGAAAGAAAGAAGGGAGTCACGTTAAAATGTACAGTTGTCACTTTCGAATAGTAATAAAGGGATTATTCTATCTTAGGTATACTTCAACAGCGCTTCATTTCTGAATATTTGACCTGCTCACTTTAGCAAATAACAAAATCCAATACGCTTGCTACAAGATAGCCATTGTCTTAAGGAATGGAATATGTTGAACATTTTACTAACAGACAATATAATGGGAATGATGTCCAGACAGCTCTACTTAATCGGTTGGAAGAGTTACGTCAACAGTCTCCTGAATACTTTTCAAAACCAATCAAGGTACTAGATGCTGTTGATGACACTATTGTAGGTCAATTGGAACAACGGCTACAAGAAGAAAAAAGATCTCGTACAGGGAAGCGCATCACACTTATCCCATACCATGTCGGAAATTCGCATTGGGTGGGACTTTTATTAGAATTCGAAGCAGATGGACAAATTAAACGGGCTGAATATATTGATCCGGTTAATGGCCCAAATGTTGTTCCAGTCAGAGTGCAAAATCAATTTTCTAGAGTGTATGCAGACGATATTTTACAGACAAGGAATTTGCGAAAGCAAGATGGTCAAAGAAATAGTGCACAATTGATGATTGAAAACTTATTAACAGCGGTCGGAAATGTTTCACTTTCACGAGAAACAGGTAACAGATTGACACTTTTTGAACTACAACAAAGATTGAACAGCGGATTGGCAAAGTGGGAAATCCAGAATGTGACTAAGTTACCAGAAAAGATACAGGAAACAGAACAACGAATTGAAGACTATCAAAGAAGGAAAAAGAATGAAAAGGTCGAGAGAGAACAAACAAAGATGAAGGAATTGAAAGAGTTAGTAGAGCTGTCGAAACAAATCGCTGTTCTCCTAAGTTCTATGAACGCTGACAAATTAAAACTTCAATATATGGAACAAAGATTAGTTAGTGGTTTGGTAAAGTGGGAAATTCTGGATGTGACTAAGTTGTCAGAAAAAATACAAGAAACAGAAAGACGCATTGAAGATTATCAAAGGAGGAGAAAAAGTGAAAAGACCGAGAGAGCAAAAACAGATTTGACTGAACTGATAGAATTGGTACAACTTAAAGAAGATATTAGCAGTTTCCAAAGCATGATCCTAAACAAAGAAAGAATAATAAAAGAGGATCTTAACGTTTTAAGTGAAGATTTAACGATCATGCCTACTTGTGCTGAAAAGACGATCATGGAGCTTCAAGAGTATTTTCAACAGAAACTACTGAAAGATCACGTTAGTTCATTAACAAAAGCCTCACCGAGCGATTTGTTAAACCTTCTCCATAGCCAGATCAAAAGGCAAGAGTTAATTTCGGGACAAATTAGGATGAATCTTCAAGAGTTAGATACATATGTACGTAGAGACGATTATTTTTCTACGGTGCGTATTTTGAAAGAACTTCTAAAGGAAATCTGGCCTTTAAATGTGCAAGAGATACGAAGGCTTACAACTAAAGCGGAAGAAGTAGCTAAATTAATCCGGAACAAAGATATCATTCTTTTAGTCGGTGCGACTGGAAGCGGAAAATCTACTACAATTCAATTTCTCACAGGTGCTAGAATGAAAGAAACTAAGGTAGAAGTTGACCCTGGAAAATATTTGAAACATCTTGAACCTACTGGTCTTATTAATAATTCCAGATTGAGTAATGTGACAAGTAATCCACTAAACAAGTCAGAAACTCGGTATATTGTGCCTGTCATGGTGCCATTGGATGATATTTTTGGTCCTCATGAGACCGGATATATTATTTTATGTGATGCACCTGATTTTGGTAACAGGTCAGACGCAGAATTAGATATTGCAAATAGTGTAGGAGTTATTGAAGCTCTTAAGGGATGCTCGAGTGTCAAGCTACTTGCTCTGTCAAGTTACCAAGGCTTAGATGACACAGGTCAAAACATTCAGAAACTGGCCCACATGTTGATCAGTATAATAAATGGAATAGAATATCAATTAAACACAATTTTTTACGCATTTACAAAATACCCTCTGACAACGAATATTAATGCACTGTTATTAGATATCAAAGCTTCGAAAATAGATACAAATGTTTTGTTGAAATCGGATAGTACCTTTGTGAAAATATTGGACGATATGATAGAGAAAACTAAGAGCAGAGCTGAAATAATAGATCCTGTTCATGGTGATCCGAAACAGTTGATTAAGAAATTGAAACTTGTATCTGGTATTCAATATCCAGCAGAAGTTTTTCGATTTTCGATGAGTGAAGAAACACAGACCACTATTGCAAACCAAGTACAAAAATATAAATTGAGTATCATGTGTGCGATGAAATACAAAGATAATGACCTTGTGAAATATTATTTGAATGATTTAAAGACATTCAAGAACTTGTTAACGCAAAGTTTTGTCCGAGATGCTTACGAAGATTCTCTAAACGTTGTAAAAGAGAGTGTTGCCAAGTGTCATGCAGAAATGATGCAAAAATTTAATCGCTCTCTTGTTAGTCAAGATATATTGAGAGCGGAAGACATTCGTGATTACATAGCTTTTATTGACTACATTGAAGATACTCAAAAATTGAGTGAACATTTAGGATCACACTTAATGTCAGCAACGACACTGATGCAAAATATAAATTCTGAACTGCAGAAAAGAAGTCATGCGCTCATAACAGAAGATTTACGCAGTCCTTTGGTAAAAGCCTTCCTAGATAATTTTTGCTTGCTCAAAAACTCGTTAAAGTTACTCGAATCAAATTATAATGCAAGTTGTGACGAATTTTCAAAGAGCTTTGAAAGACTAGTGCAATCGGCACGAGAGCCCATTGTAGCCAACCAATTCGAACATGTTGCTGGAATCATTCTTACAATGTCAGAAGCGTCACAAGCTTTAAAAAATCATTTGGGTAAACATATTGAACAAAAGTATCGAGAAACTGTTAAATTTCTCGTAGAATACTTAAGTAGTTTCATTGACAAAGCAGATCCTCTTTTGGCGAAACCCCATTTAAGTGACAGCGATGTGACAAAATTGCGAAATTACATGGAAATACTAAGTTCAGCTAAAGAAAATAGTGCACTTCAAGATCGTATCTCTACATATATGGAAATGTTAAAACACAAAACCGATACATCCGAAGAAAATTTTCAAGATTTGAATGAAATTTACAATAAATTCATTGCAAAAATTGTCATGTACTTTGATCAAATTAGTATTAGGATCGAAGAACTTTTTAAGGAAAACGAAGATCATGCTTTAGAAACTATAGAACAAATGGTTGTAGTAATGGAAGCCATTCGTACAATACCAGGACTTGAGTCAAAGACAGCTGGAGCATATTATCGTACCATTGAAAACACTCGTAGATACATACAACAGTTGCAGAAAGAGGCACAGAAGTTTCTTGTCGTTATTGATAGTCAGTCAGAAAACACCAATTATAGATGTCTTACAAAATCATTGTCTCGTTTGAAAAATGCTAAATGGATTAATCGCATTAGTTCAGGAGCACACGATCTTTTGATGCGCCGTATTGGAGAAGAGTTGATGCAATATGCTTATCAGTTGGAACATCGTTTGATGAAACTGGATTTAAGTTTGAAATGTCATGAGAACGTCACTGTAGCACAAGAAATTCTTGAGAAAATTGAATCTTTAAGCATCTTGGAAAGTAGCGTTCCAGAGCTTGAAAAGCACAGACTTCGCCTATTCGAATACTTTTTCAAGTCTACTCAGGATACATTCGATTGTATACAAAGAACGTTCAATTTACAAGATAGCACTGTGTATCAAATAAAACAAGAACTGAGGGAACTTGAACAAATCAAACGCGACTATGCGAATTTGTATCCAGCCCATGCAGCTTTACGAAAACAAGAATTTTTAGATATAGATTCATTGAATGGTGATATTGAATCTCTAAAAAACAAACAAAAAACAGAGCTCCAGAATCAGTATAAACCTACAGGATCCAGTTATTCTTTAAATCACCTTGAAACAATGAAGAGAAAGCATGATCCGTCATTAGCTCCAAGTATATCGGTTTCTTCAGAAGAAATCAATTTTCTTCGAAAGAAAGGATTTAATAGTTTTGAATGTCTTTCTGCTAGTATTCAAGAGAAGAAGAGAATTATTGTTGAACGTGAGAAGAATAAGCAACCGTATGATTTCAGTCACAGGTTCGATTCTTCAATAGCAAATAGTGCACTATTGTACGTCAGTCAATGCGAAAAAGGATGCTATATTCGTGTAAAAGAAATCGCAGTTGATATAAGCATGACCTTGAAAAAGTACATTAGTGAATATGGTAATTTTTTGAACCAAGAAATAATGAGAAACTTTAAGAATGTTCTTAGTATTGACTGTAGAGAAGACTATTCTAAATATTCTAATGATTTAGAAACGCGACTGCGAGAATTATCTTCTCTTAGCAGGTTTGCTAGTGTTTCTGATTGCATAGATGGAGCCGAGAAATTAGAAAATTGGAATCGCATATTTTTGGATTATTATCAGAGCCTGAGCGATAAAATGGAAGAATTCAAATTGTCCAACAATAACAGGGAATTACATGCCCGATTAAACATTGCGCAAGCATTGAGTTGTGTAGATAGTTTCTGTACCTCTGTGTTTGCAGGCAATGGGTTTCGAGCCTTGTATAAACATTATCAGGTCGAAGCAAGTAGGCAATTTAAAGCAGCTTATATGACTGTATTAGATCATATATCAAGGGAAGATTATGCAAATGTAGCTATATCATTAGCCGATATCAATGACATACTGTTAAATGACAAAGAGTTAGCTCAAATTAAACATGACTTACAAAGTTCTTTATATAAGCTGATGACGGATATCAATAGTATTGCGTATGCGCTATGTGACAAAATCGAAAGAGAGGAAGATAACAGGAGCCAAATACAAGAATTCAAAGAAAAAATCGAGAAGATTAAAATTGCTTTGAATAAACACAACATTATGGAGTTACTCGACAAGACAATCAAAATCAAACTTGAGGCATTTATGTATGATATCAATAAAATTTTATCGGATACTATAATACAAGGATTTGATGCTATTGAAGCTCTTATCAATATTGACAGTTTTTTGGAAGCGGAGCAAGGTATGAAAAATCTCAGTCGTGTACAGCGTGAATTAGCAGCTTATTGTACATCGACTGCTTTGATCGAAAAAAGTAAAGAGCTTAGAGAAAGATTGGATGGTATAGTTAATGAGATCTTACAACGTGACTTTGAAGACATTAATACATATTCCATGAATTCACCAAAAGATCTTATCACAAAATTAAGGATAATTGCATTACGTGGTAATGCTAGATTTAATCAAGTCTACAATATTATGTTGGGAAAAATCAGGCAAAATTTTAGTACAGCTATAGAACAAGTACGTGCTGCAGCGTTGGAGGAACGTGCCAATAAGGTACGTTCGTTAAATGGGGCCTTGTGTTTTTTACCGGATGAGTTACAAGCTCCATTCAAAATGCAGATCGATGAATTGAGTAAATTAGTAACCGATGAAGAGAAAGCATTGAGACGTGATTTGAATGAAGTTCTAAAGAATGTAGACGATGACGATCATACTATTCGAAAACTAGGCATACTTGCTCAGCGTTATAGTAAACAAAATGCGAATGAACTTTTTGAAACATTACGAACTGAAACTTTAAAAAAGTTGCAACTCTATCAAGAAAATGTAGCGAGTGCGTTAGATCGGCAAGATATGCAATTTGCTATTAATATCGCGAAGAAAATCTTGAAATATAAAGAATCCGTAGGTTCTTACATTCCAGAAATAGAAGCAGTTAGTAAAAACATTCGTGACCTGATAATCAAACATTTTTTGAATTGCTGTGACACGCTTGTCAACATATCCACGATAGAACAAACACACATTGTTGAGGAAGCCTTTCAAAATATAATCATTTGCATAAGTTTTTCAACCACTTTTCATGAAGAAACTGAACAGTTTCTTCCCAAACATGTGTTGCAAAACGGTAGCGATTCATTTCAAAAAATGTACCAATATTTATATCAAAATTCTGAAAAATATCATATAGCTATTAAGGAAATGCATATTGTTCAATTGTATAAAATTTTGATAATAGCTAAGCAATGGGATGGACTCCTAGAGAAGATTAAAAAGTGTCATTTAAAACATGAGTCGGTTCAAGTCTTGATAAAAGACATAACGAATGTAATTTCATACACAAATATGATTGCTGAACTGCAGAAAGAGATTAGCTATTTAAAAGATCAATTAGATGTGGAACTCATTAGTTACGACACAACACAGTTCGAAAAAAAGCGTGAAGAATTTTTCGGCCATCTTATGAAATTATTGAATACATTGAAGGAGATCGATTCCAAATTAAAAGATATTTTACCGTTCAAAGTGGATATTGATAAGTTAGAAGAAGAGCTGAAAAAGAAGATCCAAAAACTTGGCGCTCAACTACTTGCGATCGCATCAAAAGGCGAGTTGTCTTCACGAGACTCCGATCAATTTCGTATGTTTTACAACCATCTAGCATCATTGGATAAATATACAGCTAGGATAGGGTTCGATGCTCGACAATTTTTAGATGCATCAGAGGAGAAAATTTTTGATCAAGTAATGTCCTTGAGCAAAGAGATAAGATCTTCAAGTTCGGATGTTCCAAAAGTCGCTAAGTTGTTAACTAAAATGAAATTTTTTGCTGAAAATTTATCGATGTTCGATAATAAAATCAATGAAGAGATCGACGAGATACTTAAAATTTACAAACAACAAGAAGGTCCGGCAGTACTTATGCAATTGACTATGATATTAGAAAAAACAGATATCGGTGCGCGATTAATATCCGAGCATTCTTCTTTAAGTGGAGAAGATTGGCGAAGACGACGTGAAAAAATGCAAAATCAGGATAATTTGGAGTATGTTCTGAAAGAATTAGCCGGCGACGATATTACAACAGATGTTTTAGCTACATGTTATCAAACTTTTAGGGCAACGTATGACGATTTAATATCTCGAATTTTAGGAGTATTTGATCAGAAAAAAGATAACGAACCTGATTTAGAAGTATTAATCAATCAAACTAAAGCTCTTGTGGCAACAGTAACTAAAAAACCGAATACTATTATTTGGGATCACTCTTTCAAAGATAAGATTCCTGAATTATTGGCGCATATTTTCGCTGTCTGGACTTTGAAAAACACGCAACATTATAATGCATTGCGCGGTATTGAATCTGCACGCGCATATTTGCTAATGCCTCATGTTGCACAAGTTCTTGCCATTTTCCGTATTCTTGGTATTGGCTACAATAAATACACAAAAATCAAAGGATCTAATAAATCTTTAACAGAGAAAATCTCTGATGATTTGATTAATAATCTAGTAGAGATAGGAACAGGTGAAGGCAAATCAGTTGTAATGGCAGTAACAGCGTGCGTTTTCGCTCTCTTAGGAGTGGATGTCAATTGTTCATGTTATAGTGAAGTATTAAGTGCACGAGATAAGAAAGATTTTGCTTCAGTTTTTCGTGCTCTCGGAGTAGAAGAACGTATTGAATATGGTACTTTTAATAAATTGTGCGAAAACCTATTAAATGAGCGATGCAATGTGCGGGAGAAGGTGCGTGATATGATTATCAATAATAAACGTGCAATATCCGTAGTTGGAGCGACTGTATATTTGCGTCCCAAAGTGTTATTGATTGATGAAGTAGATGTTTTCTTGAGTGAAAAATTCTATGGTGGCACGTATACGCCTTCGGTATATTTGAGAGATTCCTCCATTAAGAATTTGTTAGATACTATTTGGCAAAACAAGACACTACGAGATTTAGAGAGTGTTAAGGTCACGTCGGCATATCAGACTTGTGCAGCTCGATTTAGCAACTGGACCTTTCTTCTCGATGAGGCAATAAAAGATATGATAGCGGTATTACAATCGTTTCTGTCCTCTACTCATATTGTCCAGAATGATAAAATTGTTTATGTCGAAGGTGAATCCATAGTTGACAATGTAGTTCGAGGCTACGATACAGTTTGGGCTTACTATCAGGAAAACGGAAATGGTAATATTAGCCAGAGTAGCCTAGAAGCGAATGTTGGTATCATAGTGAATTGTGGAACATTTTCGTATGCTGAAATGCCGCATGAATTTGCTTATATCACCGGTGTAACTGGCACTTTGAGGACACTTGTCAGGACAGAAACAGATATACTACGATATGTGTACAATGTGCAAAAATACACATTTATGCCATCGGTATTTGGCAGAAGCAATCGTACGTATAATCCGAACAATGATGTACAAGTCATGAATGAGTCTGAGTATTTCATGAGAATTCGTGGAGAGATTGACAGTGTATGCAATGCCGATCGTGCGATTCTCGTATTTTTTGAATCAGAAGAAAAATTAATGAAATTTTACGAGTCTCCAGAGTTATTATCTAAAAAAAATGACGTCCAAATTATAACCGAGACAGTTTCTGTAAAAGAAAGAGAGTTGTATATTAAACGTGCAGCGATGATTGGTAGAATTACACTGTTAACTCGAACATTCGGACGAGGTACTGATTTTATCTGTCGTAATCAACAACTCTTACTTAATGGAGGTATGCATGTACTTCAAACATTTTTCTCTGAAGAATTATCTGAAGAATACCAAATTATAGGTAGAGGTGCACGACAAGGAGATTATGGCTCATACAGAATGATTTTGCTAGATAAAGATTTAGAATGGGTTCTCGGTCCTAATTGGAAGACAGAGCTACCAAAAATATTAGGCACTACTCTTTATGCAGCTTTGAATAAGGCTCGCAATGCAATTTATGAAAGTAAATGTGCTGCGAAAGAACTTGGTATAGAGCAATGCAAGCATGAACATAATGCTTCTAAAGAATTTATGACTGCATTATCCGAAGGTAACATGAAGACTGTAAAGAATTTTTTGTTGGAACAAAATCGGGGAGCAAGTTCAGTTCCGAAAACTTCACGTACGGTTTTATTAATGGATGCAACAGGCTCTATGTCGAATTTGTTATCTGCTACGAAAGAAACGGTGTGTACAATGTTTGAGCGAGCTTCTGACATCTTAAAAGAAAAAATGCTTCCTAGTGATGCATTTCAAATGCAAATTGCTATATATCGAAACTATAATTCTAAAGCGAATAAAATTTTGCAAACTTCTTCGTGGGAGACAAAAGCTAGTAATTTAAGAGCATTTATGAACACAATCCACCCTGAAGGTGGATGGGGGAACGAAGCCATTGAAATAGGTTTATGGCACGCAGTTAAAGAAAGCGAAATGCAAAACTCAATCTCTCAAGTAATATTAATAGGAGATGCTCCAGCGAATACACAAAAAGAGGTCAGTCAGAAAAGAGGAAGTTTTGGTGAAGCATATTGGGAAAAAACTAGATTTAGTAAGCCAACATATTATCAGTATGAATTACAAAAGTTAAAAGAGAACAGCATCCCTGTGCATGCGTTCTATCTTACTGATTATGCAAAGGGTGATTTCCGAAAAATTGCGAGAGAGACGCAAGGACGCTGTGAACATTTAGATATTTATTCTTCGGATGGTGCTGAGTCACTGACCGATTTTGTAACAGAAGAAATTTTAAGGAGTGCTGCTGGTGATCAAGGAGATGCTGCAGTAGAACTATATAAAATGAAATATGAGAGAAAAACTTATGCGTTTTGAAGATAAGTCGTACAGCTTTGATATAAGTACACTTTGCTAGATTTCTCGGCCTATTCTTGTTCTGTCCTCCTGATGCTTCTCATTCTTTCGATGACGTATCTTGTGAATGTGACACTTGTTCTATATAAAATCAAAAGTTGTCACATCACACAACTACCCACGCTCTTATTATTGTTGTTTTTCTGTTGTGTTTTTTTTACTTTTGTCTTATGCTAAAGCCACTGTATCTTGTGAAAATAATATGTCGACCCATTTTTCGTCGTTTGTTACAATTGTTCCAACAACTTGATTTCACTTTTTTGTTCGTATTTCTGTTACTGATAATAAAATAGTACTTAACAAAGACGTGCGTGTTAGTATGGGATGGGATGTGGGGTAGCGAGTTTGCAAGTGGAACCAAGAGTGTGTTCTTTCTTTTAGTAAAAGATCAATATATATGATTTATTCGTACATCATGCCTTACCAACAAGTGTCTATGGAAAGAGTGTTCTGCACCGACGTCTATGAAGTATGATTGTGGATACGTAACTGATTTCTTAGAACGATTAAGCAAACTCATTTTTTCTCATATGATCCTCGTTTTAGTGGAGGGAACAACAATACCACTTTATTGGAAATAAACTAAGCGATATTTTCCGCAAAAAATAACTACCAGATCTTTCACTTACTTGGCAAGACTGCCTCATAGATTTCGTTCAGAACAAAATTTTTTCAACTTTGCATCACTGTCGCACATATTTGTAATCGATCGAATCTAGCCAGTAGAGAAAATTTTTATGGATCACCATCGTTTCAAGCCTTCATCCCTTATTATCTGAGATCTAGCCAAGTAACACTTGGGTTGCTTCTACAAAAATTATTCATCATCAATGACAAGACTCCAGACGTTCACTCTACTTTGGTCAAAAGGTAAAAATGTCAAAAATAAAAATATCAAAAACGAAAATTATAGAAGTATTTAAACACACAATTGTTGGAAATGATAGTATATGAAGCGTCAAACTTCCTCACTCCTACTCAAACTCTGGTACACACGTTCGGTCCCTCATTCATGTCTTGATACTGTCACTTTTCGCACAAAGTAGTGTTGACCGCTCTAAATTCAAAATTGAAAGCACTAGGGTTATACTAACAGTCTCTAGACACATACGTTTAGCTAAAATCTAAGAAATATGCCAGTCGAAAAGAAACTGAACCCGAGGTCAATAGAAATCAACATCATCGACGCAAGTGGACTAACCTAATATCCCTTCTCACTTTGAAATAATAATGCTTTCAATAAATGAGAGCAATAAACTAACAAAAAATGTCATTCACCAAAACCCCTCAGCTGAATGAATAATGTGATTCGAGAAGATAGGAAAAGTATGCACATGACGTTCGTTGATCTACTGCATCAAAAACCTTATTAACTGAAAGAACCGTCAGAATTAAATGTGACTGCTGATCTTCAGCATCGGAATGATGTACTACTCAAAAGCTAGAAAGGCTATAGGTGTGGGTGTGGGTTTTGGTGTGGACATGAGTATCATACTCCATACATTCGCACCCGAATTCAAGTGAAAGAAAGAATGACAAAGAGTTAAAATCATTTATCTGTTGTTACAAATAATTAAATGTTTTCAGTCAGTGTGTCATACTTGAAAGCATTAATACTTTCCAGATAGAATTCATCTGTTTCGTCCTCAATATTCCAGTGTCCTTGAATCTTAAACCCTCCCAAGTTATCGCAATAGATATTTCCATTGTATTCAACAGAATGTTGCCCAACGTATTGCTTTGTGAAGGAAACCTTTCCTTCGTTATCATAATTTCCAGCCATTGTGAAAGGTCCAATTTCATCATTTCCTTGACCTAACACTCTTCCTTCTCTTAAGCTAAAGAAATCAAACAACATATCAAAAGCTTGATGATATTGATAATATCTCCCTCGTACAGCACCACCTTCAAACCTTGTAATGACTTGAGACCGATGAGAATCTTCATCTTTTTTCTCTTCAAGAGCTCTATTAATTCGTTGTACAAGAATATCGATACTGGAGTTGAATTGATTATCATCTTGCATATTGATTGCGTTTAAGGAAGCTATTATCGTGCCTAACCATGTGTTTTGGAATCCCTTATCATTCTCAAGAAGAACAGGAGCAATATTCTTCTTTAATTGAGAAGCATATGTAAGTTCTTTTTGACAATTAATGCTTTTGCTATAAGCAACAGTATCAAAACTAATAACCATCGCAGCACCTTCAACACCATAAGCCATAGCAGCATTGATATTCCCTTTCATATCTCCAGCAATATCAAACCAAATAGGAATATTCCTTTGTTTGAGTATATCTGCTACTCGTTTAACAAGCTCTTGACTATTCCATTGATAACTTAACATGATATGCAAACCTTTAGGTCCTGATGATTGATTGCGAGAAACTTCTAGATGGAAGCTATCAGATAAGTCATCTAGAAACCATTTTCCATCAAAGAAGAATTGAGATTCATGATGCGTTATAGTTCCAGAGTATTGAACATCGTGTTGTCCGATATAATGCTTTTTAAACTGGAATTCAAAGTCTTCTTTATCTGATAAACAGATGTATTTCCCATTGATTACAAAGCCACCGACTTCATCATCTCCTTGACCAGCAATATAACCATCTATCATAGCAAACATATCAAACTTCATATCAAACTTCTTTCCCCATTGAATATAATAACCTTGAACAAGAGTTCCATCAACGAGAGCACCAAGATGTTGCTCTTCATCTAAAGAATCGCTGATATATGGATGTAATTGTCCTATAAGATTATCCAGATTTTTCTCAATGTCATTTGCATCCGTTATCTTCGTCCATAATGCACCAGCACAAATAACGCCAAGCCAACTACTTTGAGAATAATGATCTTGCGCTTTTATGGGAACTATAGGAATACCAGCTTCATCCACATAAGAAAGAACATATTTCGAAGTATTCGATGCTTCATATGCTTCACTCATTAATGGTATAACAACTCTTGCTTCTTCAGTTGCTATTTTTATCATTTCATGCATTCGTAATGGCGGGCAAACAGCTGAAATACCTTTAGCAACCAATCCTTCAGCTATCTTTTGAGCTAAATCATATTGACATGGACAATAGGAAATCATAACTTTACTTCCTTGTCTTCGTGAAGCTTTTGGTAATGGTATCTTTTCCATTTCTGCTGCATATACCTCTGGAAGAGTCAGATGGATAATAAATCTATCATAAATATTGTTTATTTCCCAGTGTCCTTCTATCAAACATTTCATTCCCTGTAAATAAATCTCTCCTCGATATATAACAGAATGTTTTCCAACATATTGCTTATGCATATTGATATCACCATAGCCATCTTTAAGCTTGTATTGACCAGCAAGAGTAAAAGCTCCAACTTGATCATCTCCTTGACCAAATACTTTGCCTTGTTGCAAACCAAAAAACTAATGGAAATATATAACTTAGATATTAATATATCTGTCAATTTAATTCATTAAATACCTCAAATTCCATTGGACACTGTTGACCAAACTGATGATAAGTAGCGGTCACGTCTCCCGATCTAGTTCCGCCATAAAACAGATGCTTTTCTATTGGCTGTGGTTCATTCTTTTCATCTCTTTCAAGAACAAGATTATTAGTTTTAATTCCCATAGAAATCAAGGATTTCATAACTTCATTAAAATCAGCTGAGCAACTACTTGTGGGAGCTAAAATAGCACCTAACCAGTCTGTAGGTTGAAAATCTTCACAAATCTTAATATTTAGAATCGCTGTTTTAGTTTGATCAGCGTAATTCAATAGTTTTGATCCACTTTTTGACACTTGTAATGAGCGGGATGGAAAAGCTAGCACCACAGCAGCATTTTCAATACCATTTGCAATTTTAGTATTGATGTCTTCATTTTCTCTAGGGTGGTAAACTCTCAATCGTCTCTGGATGAAATGATTCTTCAGTTTTTCAGCCACTCTTACATCGGATTCATCTTTTTCTGCATAGGCAAAGAATATATGCTTCTTCTCTTGACATGACGGCGTTACTGCTTCCTGCATTTTTCCAAAAACTAAAAAGAAAAATGAATCTTTTCAGTCACAGATCTTTTTGTAGGTATGGATTGTGGGTGTGAGTGTGAACATGAGTATCATATTCCATTCACTTACACTCATATCCTCTAATCCTTAGTCATGGATTGCACTTTCCGCTTCTGTAGCTGCTCTAACCCAAGCGCAAGCGATGTGCTCTATATCGGTATACTCACTGTTATCTTAACCAATGTGTATCACTTCAGAATTTCATGACTTATGAGAGAGTAAGGAAAGGTCATATTTTTTTGAATATCTATGTTGTTTACCGTATATTATTGGCTTTCTGTAAAGGCATTTAATTTCCAGAAACTCATTCGATTTGATGAACAGTCATATATAACATCATAAGAATTTGATTTCCTTAATGGCGGTTCGAGATACTTTGACGTTCTTTGATCTACTTCGGGTCAATTTCAATTATGTTTGAAGTAATGACTAATAAAGTTAAAGTTTATTGGTTCCTTCTTATTGGATGATTACGGAGTATGGAAACTCTGGTAATTACATTATTAAAGTAAAAACCGCACAAATCTATTTAGTTTTTGGTTTTGTCTGTTTGTATATGCCTTCGTATATTGTACAGATCATTATAAGTTCTATGAACAAAGGGGACAAGCGTACCTCTGTACTTCAAAAGTACGAAAGTATCAAGAAGTATCAAGAAGTACCGAGAAGTACAAAGAAGTACAATTTTTCTTCCTTGTTTATGAAAATCTCATTCTTTGTCTTTTAATAGTCTTCTGACAATGAAATCATTTACAAGAGATATTCAATCATAATGGCTTAATAAGTGTATCATCTTCAATCGATAGGACGGGAGCACATAAGGACGCAAATCAGTCTATTTTCAGTTTTCCAAAGAGAGTACACATATTGATGCAGAAAGAGACGGCGAATCTTTTGATACCAAATTTAAACCATTTGGATAATGTTCTAATCAATTTGGACACGTTTAACTGGATCCTACTTTTACCCGATTTTACCCCACTCCGTACGAATGTACTTTAACCATATCTTAGTCAAAATATTTCAGAACCTTACTGTCAATAGTCTCATTTGAAAGAGTGAATCGGGTTACAAAAATTCATATATGAATCATCTAAAAGTAGTACACGAAAAATTAACTCGTTGCAAAGGAATAGTATTTGTATGTGTATTTTACGTGAATCATGTAGCCTTAAACTTCATGATTGTCTGAATAGTGTTTAAAAAAAGTCTTGATAATAGCATTTCTTATTAAGGGTTCCAAGTAGTTTTTTCGGGTTATATGCTTGTATGACTCTCTTTTCTTGATTTTACTGTCCAAAATTTTCCGAAGACGAATACCGACTAATAAAGTGTAGATGCCCTTTGAAAGTGAAGCAGGAACCCTCAAGATGATATAACTATTTTATGTGGTACATGCGCTCTAGGAATTTTGACCAAAAAAATGAAGAAAAGAAGTACGAACCAGATGAATCCTATAACCAAGCCTGTTTTCACGCATTTTAAAGCCATTATGGAGTCTGAGACGCAGATACCCACTATTTTAGGTCGTATTCAGCTTCGAAAATTTTTGGCCAGAAAAATTAAGGATAGGAGATCATGCCAGCATGTAGCCTAGAAAAAATACATAGAACGCTTAATCAGAAGTGCTATCATCAACAATTTTTTCAAACACTTTTGCGACAATTATTCTCGATCCTGATAGAATGAGTATGGCAGACGGAAATTGTTGATAGGTTTGCTCGGTGTCTGAATGGTCAAAAACTGAACAACAAAATTTGAGCATAGTGAAAGCTTACATAATCATATGTTTTTTTATCAGTGCTTTATCCAAAAAACTATCTTCATGCAGAAAATCAACCAATCAGGTGCTTTTCTAGCCGGAGTTCTAACCAATAGAATTTGTTCATGCTAGGAAATCAGCCAATAAAGTGTTTCCATACCGAAAACTGAATAGAATCAGCCGTTTACTCAAAATTGACTAAAGGTTTTCTGCTATTATGAGCCCGAACCCAAGATCCATTTTTTTCGAAATACTATTCGTTGTTCAGAAACCAACAGAAATTGAATTTTCAAGAAAATGATTCTCTAGAGCTATGAGTGTCGGCATGTGGGTGTCACCAATAGTTGCACATCAATGACACCCACACAATTTCAGAATATTCACCCCTCAGACAACGGGTAAATATTCTATCATGTCCAGTTCAAGTGAATAGGAAATAATCATATGCATAGATCTATTTTCAATGGTCAACTTCTTACTAAACAATGACTATGTCTTTTATCAGTGCTTTCAGCCGAATTGAAAATACTCTTTCTAGTATCATAGTTTCATTTGATAAATTACCTATTCAAAATCAAGCAATAAAAGTCAACTATACCTAGTGAACTTAACTGATGGTTTCTTTCAACTTGATCGAATATTGTGTATGTGAGATCAGTTTGTTGTTTTTCGAATGATTTGTTTGTGCTTCATGGCAGCATTATATGCTCGATTTGTGTTTCTTTCGGCCTTGCTGTTTGTCGTTCTTTTTCTCTTTTCTTTTTTTTTTTTGATTTTATACTTTTTTTGTACAGGATTGTACATAGCAACAGTAAAACATTCAACGTAACAATTCATAAGGCAAAATAATGTACACGAGAGAAAATACAAGGTGTCTCATAATTATAAGACGCCCTACTGAGTTTTGCGAGAAAGAAAGACTTCTTCAAAAAAAGCAGGTTTCATTTGCTATATAATGTTATATTCATGGAGACATAGGAGTAAATACCATGTTCCAATTTTGTTTGAATTCGATCAATTAGCATTGATGAATAAATACCAAAACTTTTGAGCCTACCCTATTTCATAATTATAAGACTCTCTCTCCTCTCAATAAAAAAGTATTGAATAAATGCAAGCTTTGCCAACACAAATGATGCTTTTAAGGATTCATTCGAAAGATGAGACACTCGGCTACATGCTGAAATAAAAAAAATTGACAAAGGCTTTTTAAAATCTTCTATTGTTTCAGAAACTAAATGATCGACAAATTATATCTCAAATTATCACTATGTAGTTCGAGAAATATAAATTTTCACTTGTTCAATGTAACGAAATTAACTTTAAAGGCTACCATTAAATCTAGAATCAAAAGTTGCATAGACTATATGTTTTTCAACAAAAGATTTTGAGGCTCTTATTGACTCTGAAGAGATTTTCAAAATATTTTTTTCTAGAGATTTCGCGAAAAGCCTCTAGTTTTGCTTCACAAAATGTACGTCATTTTTTTTCAAGGACATCAATAAAAAGAGCCCAAAACTCTGCACAAGATAGGCTGTCTTTTCCTTTTTTAAAGTCAATTTCAAAAAATTTGAAAACATTCTTCTTTTTGATCGCTCTAAATTTTCTAATTTTTGTAGCAAAATGTACTATCGTTTTGTCTTCTTGAACAGACCATGTTTTCAAATTTTTTGAAATTGACATTAAAAAAGGAAAAGACAGCCTATCTTGTGCAGAGTTTTGGGCTCTTTTTATTGATGTCCTTGGAACAAAATGACGTACATTTTGTGAAGCGAAACTAGAGGGTTTTTGCATAAAGACAGGTTTTTCGCGAAATCTCCAGAAAAAAATATTTTGAAAATCTTTTCAGAGTCAATAAGAGCCTCAAAATCTTTTGTTGAAACACATATAGTCTATGCAACTTTTGATTCTCGATTTAATGATAGCCTTTAAAGTTAATTTCGTTACATTGAACAAGCGAAAATTTATATTTCTCGAACTACATAGTGATAATTTGAGATATAATCTGTCCATCATTTAGTTTCTGAAACAATAGGAGAGTTTAAAAAGCCTTTGTCAATTTGTTTTATCTCAGCATGTAGCTGAGTGTCTCATCTTTCGAATGCATCCTCAAAAGTATCATTTGTGTTGGCAAAGCTTGCATTTATTCAATACTTTTTTATTGAGAGGAGAGAGGGTCTTGTAATTATGAAACAGGATAGTCTCAAAAGTTTTTGTATTTATTCATCAATGCTAATTGATCGAATTCAAACAAAATTGGAACATGGTAGATTACTCCTATGTCTCCATGAATATAACATTAGATTGCAAATGAAACCTGCTTTTTTTGAAGAAGACTTTCTTTCTTGCAAAACTCAGTAGGGCGTCTTATAATTATGAGACATCCTGTATGTAAGACGTCTCTATTATGTACATAAGTCGACAGCATTAAAAGAACAGACAACAACCAAGAAAATGAAACTACTCAATTAGTACAAGAAAATCTGACTATCGACAGTTAGAAAAGGATATGATTACCGATTCTATAATTGACTTCGTATTTTATTTCATTCACAAATAGGTGAAACTCAGAACATTTTCGTGTAAACGAATTTAAAAATGTAATATCATGTTCAATATAATTATTAGTTCTCAAATATGAATCGTATTTGAGGAGAATTGACTTTATTTTTGAAAGTCTTTGTGTCGTAAAGAAGTGAATATACAATATGGGTTGGAGTGCGGGTGTGGGTGCAAACATGAGTATTATATTCCATTCACTCACACCCACACTCACACTCTAACAGTATTAAACGAGGCATCATTTGAAAAAAAAAACAGATTCTATGATGTTTCTCAATGGTGATACATTATTTTCGATGACAAACATGCATTCAAACTAGTAAATCATCACTGTGAATAGTCTTTTTCCATTGTCCTTTCATCGGATCAAAGAGCAAATAGAATTGTTCGTCCTTTGGAATACTTGTCAGATTCGGATAAGTTAACTCAAAAGGAACTTCATTGTAATGTCCAAAGAAATGCAATCGAATAATAATCGGTTGTTGATCATTATCAACGAGATCAAATACGAAGGGTTGACGCTGGCGTTGCTTAATTACCTTCTGATCAACAATTACTTGAATTCGTTCGAATAATGTATAAGGAATGTCTACATTATCTGGATCACGGCCTTCAATTAGAATTCGATATTGGTTCTGTTTATTCGAAGAAGGTTGCCTAGTGACATGAATTCGTCGACGAACGATCCAAGTTGGAATCGGAATATTCAATCGTTCCATGATACCTTTCATAATAGCATCACTGAATGCATGAATATTAAGTGTAGCAACTTTGTGCAAAGGTGTTCGTTGTAAATTGCCAATCACTAATTTTTGTTTGCGTTCTACTACACGTTCTGGAATATCAGCGGCCGGTGTAACAGTCAAACTACTGCCTAAAATCGATTATCATTGTTAGAGAAAAGACATTCAATAACAACTGACCTAGAACAAGACATAGATCGGCTTGTTCTGCATGATCAAAAGCCTTGTCCAATGCGTCTTGTGGTAAATCTTCGCCGAAATCAATAATTGAGTCTTTTAATCGACCACGACAATTTCGTTTATCACATTGACGTCCTGTATAATGACTTTGAATACCAACTGTATCAAAATCACGTAAATATTTCGTTCCACATTTAGAGCACAGTTCTAAATTCATATTACCATGTAATTCAGCAAGATTCGTCGGATTTAAACCACTTCGCAAATGAAGACCATCACAATTTTGTGAGATGACACATTTCAGTCTGCCTTGCCGTTGTAAAGCGACAAGTGCCCTAAAATTGGTTTTTTTCGCATGAACAAATACCCGACGCTTAACTTACATATGAGCAAGCGATGGGATGGCTTTTTGCATGTCATCAATAACATTAGCTGTTTTTTTTCGTTTTTTTTTATGACTAGAATTAATGAATTCTTCGCCTCAATAAATGACTTTTATTAGTATGCTTCACTTACTCTTCCAGTTCCCATTCTCCTGGTCCAGTTTCTAAGACAGTATCCATTCCACTCCGAAAATCAGGAATGCCAGTGGCTGTGGATATACCAGCTCCTAAATAATCAGTAGCAATTGAAAACAATTCTGAAGATGCTACATGTATAGAAAAATACCAGTAAATACAATAAAATGTTGACTCTCTTTAATCCATTGTGCTAATTGATCCAATTTATCATTCAAAACATTGGTAGAATCAATATGTTCTTTCTTGTTTTCTGGATCAGAAATGCCATGAGCCATTTTACTTTCTATTTGATGTGTTGAATGAGTTTGAAATATTGAGGACGAAGAAATGTAAGAAGACGTAATTTTATGTGTGTCCTTTTATTGTATGGCTCTTACATAATCTGCAAATAGTCAATGAAATGCAACACAGTACTTGATGAATCATCCATTCAGAGTTAGAACATGCTTCATTCGTTTTGTAGATATTACAAAAGTAAAAGCGGATCATGCGAGCAACCGTGTCAAGAAATTACGACGTTATGACTCAAGAACGCATATGACACATGTCTTATTCCCTTAGCAGGACTTCATTACGAAATCAGATTTCTGAAATATGACGATAATTTTTGTAATAAATACTTTATGAAATGATTCAAAACATGTATCTATACAATCATATCGTGTTAAACTAAATTGCTACGATCGTAATTTTGAAATTCACAATCAGCTAATTGAATAAGATATCATTCAAATAGAAGTATTATGTTCGCAGTATTGAATGAATGCCATCATATCGTATTAAACGCATTTTTTAAATACGAAATAGACATTATAATTTCTTAAAGAATATTTAAACATCATAGTACACGAAGTAATATAATAAAACCATGCTCAGAAAAACAAGCCAAAATATTGGGTAAGTCACGGAGCCAACATTTATTGCAGAGTATGGTAATAAACAGGTCTTGTATCGAACTGAATCTAAGTCTATCTATTGTGGAAAACTTATTTGATAAGTTGTTGTAATTACAAAAATCATCACTTTAGCAGTCGATATATATAATAAGTCTGTGGAGTAATATATTGACGAACAACCAATAGATACTTTAGTTTTGTGAATGCCACCATCAACGTGTATGTGTCATGTGACAGAACAAGACAAAGAGGAGGCCTTTTTCTAACCAACTGAAGGTAAATCATGAATCAATAAGAAAGAAAACTGACAGTTTCTGTGTGTAGACAGCTTGCAAAAAATACAGGTATGATATTTTCATAGTGCTTCATTTATTGTTGCAATAACGTTATTGATGTTCGCATTGGAATTTTCGAATGCAACATATGATCAGTGAAAATCTTTGATCCTATTGCTTTCTAGTACAAATCATCATAGGGATTGATAATTTAATTTTTATCGTTTACATTTGGAGAGCTGGATGACAATGTAACATCTCGAAAGAAATAGTTAAAACTAGTAAATGATTCAGATAACTAGCTATCTAATATCAACTTTTCCTTTATTAAATGGCTTCATTCGGCTAGTGGCTTAAAATTAATTTTTATTTGAAAATTATCATAATTATTTAAAAGATTTGATAGTTATTCAAAAACATGTTCATAAATATTGATCTTTCATGTATCCATATTTAATCTTGTTTAAAAAATAACTTGGATTATTGGAAAGATTTAATGATAGTTCAAAAAAAAGGAAGCAAACATTAAATAATTCAAATACTGGATTCATTTAAATTCATCTTTTTGTTATATATTTTCATTTATTATACCATATTTTCATCTCTTTTGTTGACTGTAGATCTTTAAAATATTGTTTGCATTGTTCATTTCTTACATTAACATTAAATATTTCTCAGTCTTTTCTGTTCTGTAATGGACAAAATTTTTTTTGATCATCTCTTTTACTTTGCTCTTAAATGTCTATTATCAACTTTTTATTTTCACACGATAATCAAGAAAACAATACGTTCCTTCCCAAGTCGATCGTTCCGGTCACCGGATACTGCAGGAACCGGCAGGAAAGACGTGGAAAGATCGCCGGTTCCTGCAGGAAAACACCGGAAATCAACGGAACATGGAAGCAGTATTCCGGCCGGAAATTTTTCGGACTTTTTCCGGCGGGTTCCTGCCGGAAAGAACAGGAATTGGCTGGAATCCACCGGAAAAAAATCCGAAAAATTTCCGACCGGAATACTGCTTCCATGTTCCGTTGCTTTCTGGTGTTTTCCTGCCGGAACCGGCCGGTACTTTTCGACCTGGGTTAGTTATTGAAGAATAAAATACTAGAAAAACGGCCGAATTCATATTAGTAAAGTGAAAAAAACATCCAAGTAACACTGATTATTGATATTTTTTCTAGTAACATCAAACGGTGTGGGTGTGGATGAATATCTGAAACATACCCACACCTAAATGCTTTTCCTTATACATAAATAAGTAAAAGAAAATAGTTAACACTACGAAAAAAGAGAGACGAACTAATTTGTTTATGTTTTATAAATTCGAGGAATGAATATTTGTGGATATAATTGTTATTTTCATATATTGCTCCTAAAAGTTGAATATAGTTCTATTCGTTTTCAAGTTATTTTAATTAACATATTTATATAATTCTATATGTTTTTTCTTATGTATAAAGTAAACTTCTTGGTTTTTTTATATTAACAATACGAAAAGTCTGTAGAATATAAAGAAATTCAAAGATATTGAGAATAAAAGAATTAATTTGATAGATTTTTCATTTCAGTCTACAAAGCAAAATAAATGTGGAAACATCGGATTTGAATCCGAGTGTTATGTGTACTTCAAAAAGTGAACTGGATACATGAGTCATCCTAGCACATGTACGCATCAAAATTATCCTAGCGAGCCCCTTCTATTAAAACTTGAATTGTATTGGTTACTGCTCAACCAATAGGGTTTTGGAGCAAATATAGCTCGGATTTAAACTCTTCGTCCTGAATTACTCTCAGAAAGTTGTTTTTCGTAAAACTTGATTTCTATTGGTTACTGCTCAGTCAATAGGATTTCGAGGCAAGCGGAGCTCAGCTTCGAGTTCTCCGTCCTAGAAAACTTCGAACTATCATCTCTGTGATCGGAATATGGAGCTTTACTTTTCGATCAATTGGAATGTGGACAAAAACAAAACCAATTTCCGTTTAAGTGTCTTTACAATAGGTGACTTAGCCTTCTTGTTTCTTAATGTTTTAAATACCGTTTTGTAGCTCTTGAAATTCTCTATCGAATGGTATAGAATAGTTGGAGTTTTGTTTGATTATGAGAGGAAAAGTTTTTTACGAAAAGTGGGATAGGTCAATGTTCGCATAGAAAAGCATACGGAATAATGACTCCTTTCCGATAACTCAGCAATGGCTCGACGAATCATTCTCATCTTCGAACTCGACCGAGATATTGATGAGACAAATTCTACCTGAGTGGTCAGAATCAATTGAATTAAATAATGACATAAGTGCATCTTTTGATGTATATATATATCTTCCATAATACTTCTATGCAGTGGCGTACGCAGAAATTTTTCAAGGGGGGGGGGGGGGCCGGCCATGGCACAAAAAATTTTTTATAACGTGAAAATATTTTTTCCTGTACCCCCTCCAGGACTTTTTCGTCTCAAGGGGGGGGCCCGGGCCCCCTCGGCCCCCCCTGCGTACGCCACTGCTTCTATGAGACTAGAATAATAAGTCTGTAGTACAAAATAGTTTCTAATTTCTTTTTTTTCCTAATACTTATTGAAATATCGTATTATCTAAAGCATATTCTTCAAACATAGTATTATATAGAATTCCTTGTGTGTCTTTTTTTCCAATAGTTTGAACGTAAAGTACGCGAAGGCAAATCAATTTGAAGAACATTTTTCATTATATCGGCCCAAGCTATCGAAGATATACGTTCTAATTAGATAAAGACAATTATGTACCAAAGAAATATTATTAGAAATTGAATACTAGATTGATTTCTATCTGACCTTTCGAATTCTTTTTGAAATAAACTTTTTCTTTGCCACAATTTTTTTCATTAATGATTGATAAATGGGATCTTCGAATAAGTTTACTCTTTAAACGAAACGAAAAAATAACAAAGACACATCTCAATTTCGATTATCTTACTGTTTATAGAACTTTAACTCTTCAATTGGAGCAATATATTGAAATGTATATGACATAATCCATGGATCTTCTGTCTTATAATCTCTAAAATAAATCTCGTATTTAAAACGAAAAAAAAAGAATCATTATCATAGTTATTAACCATCGTGTAATAGCACCCAAATTGGATCCATCATTATAATTCGATGTACTGAAAATATTTAAAACTTTGCTGTTGTGTTCAAATTCATAGCCCTTTTCTTTAACTTTATGTGAACGTACAAGCACTGAAAAATGATTTTTGCTAAGAAACTGTTCTGTTATATCTGGACCAAAAAAAAATAAGCCTTACTTCTATTATCATTTTTTCGGCAACGTGGACTATCTTCAGGATTCGGATCATCACAATAAATCTAACTATATTTAATTTCAAATATATGAGATTATCCATTTCTATGAGTGTGAGTGTGGGTGTGGAGCGTGGCTATGAGCATGAGTACGAGTATGGCCCTATTCATGCAGAGAATATCGAAAGTGACACCGAAACGCGCACCCACACCCAGACCCAGACCCACCCACATCAACATCCAAACCCACACCCGCACAGCCACACCCACAGCCTCACCCACACACTCACACCCTCACACTCACACCCTCACACTCTACACCCCTCACACTCACACCCACACCCTCACACTCTACACCCCACACACTCACACCCACACCCTCACACCCTACACCCCACAGCCACATCTTCTCAAAAGGGTTTCAAAACCACTGTCAATAATTTCGATTTCGATATGGTTTATTTCAGCTAATATCAATGAGCAGATACGCGGAGCTCTTCTGTTAGGTATACTTTTACTTTAGAGTATGACTCATCTTAAATATTAATAACGTAATTTACCTAATAATGATCATTAAA
The DNA here is from genome assembly GCA_905250075.1 of Rotaria sp. Silwood1. Taxonomy (NCBI): domain Eukaryota; kingdom Metazoa; phylum Rotifera; class Eurotatoria; order Philodinida; family Philodinidae; genus Rotaria; species Rotaria sp. Silwood1. The sequence goes on from CAJNOP010000388.1 coordinate 115,812, forward strand.
TACGAAGATGATTAATCATTCGGTTTTTTCTACTACATATGATGTTATGAAATATAACATCTTGCTTTTTTACTTCCGTTCTAACACTATATATATACATATTGATAGTTATTTTTGTAATTAATTACAACGTCATCTCTCTCTGCATCAGTCAACAGTAAGCAACTATTGAAAGCTGTATTTATGCGCATGTTGAGAATACTAATCATTTTTCCATGTATAAGTGCAATATCAACACAATGCGGTCCGCAACAAACTGTAGTCAATGAAGCAAAAAAAGTTATGCTGATATGTTGACTCGTTGGGGATACCGACAATTGGTATCGGCTTCAATTTTAAAAAAATGGATGCCGCTATCGTGCTGTCACGATATAATTTAACATTTGCAAATGTTTTACAAGACTGTTCAAAGCAAACAACCAAAAGCTGTCTGACCAGTAATCAACCTGACGATATTTTCAATAGAATATCTTATCCAGAAGCTTCATTGTGTGCTGATCATTACGTCTCTAATTTACCAACGGTCAAACGTGCAGCAGTAATCGATGTAGCCTTCAGTGGTTGTGCAAAATTGAATAACGTTACTAAAATGAAAGCGGCTTTGGAAAAAAAAGAATGGAATAAAGCTGCAGATGAACTAAGAAATTCGAAATGGTGGAATCAAGTACACCTATCTCGACGAGAATCAGATTATCGTTGTATAGCAGGTAGTAATTGAAGAAAAGTACTGTATTCTCTATTTCCACATGTATTTATATTGTCATTTCTTTAAGAATCCTGTCCTAGTCAAACCTGTGGATCGTTTACACATACTTGTTCATCTAATTCGAATTGCTACTGTTTCAAAATGCGTAATGGTACCGGCTTATGTGCTCTAAGCACATATTGCGCAGATCTTGCTGATTGTAGTTTGTGTCCGTCGTCAACTTCGGTGTGTATTGTTGATTCATGTTGTGGACGACCCATTTGTTATCCACTATCGTTGGGCGCAACCTGTACTTCGTCACCTACTAGCCGCATGCTGTCGCTGAACGAACGATCAGATGCTAAGTCCTCGGCTAAAACGATGAGTGGAATGTGAAACTTTTGACTTTTCCAGTGATTCATGAATTTATACAATATCCTAAAACTTTTATCACAAATAAGCTAGAAATTTTATTTATCAAATAAATTTTGAGTATTCCGTAACTGAAAATACTGAATATCAGAAAGATCAACAGAGCTTGTCAATTACAACATGTATTGATGGTTCAATCAAAATTTTAGTCTACTTTTTAAAGCCTTTCAGGATCGACGGCTACTAATCAAGATTGATATCTCCTGTGTAAGTTTAATTCAATAGAAACTGTTCAATGCATAGAGACAAGTGTCTACCTACTGTTGAAATCAATTTTTGACTTTTACGTGTAAAAAGAAAAGAAAAATTAATGTCGGTTTTCTACTGGCACATATAATTAGTCGTCGTATTTCAGAGTTGAAATATGCGAAAGCAAGCAGACATGTATTTTGTCGTTTTGTCATCATAGTCTAAAAGAAAAATCACCTGTTCTTCTTTTTCGTGACGTTACTAAATGAGAGAAAAACGATCGAGAGCAGAGCACGATATTATCATATTTGCATTTCAAACATAATAAGCATTAATTGGCTATTTGAGAATCAATGTGTATCATAATAAGTTATAATGAATCATTCTCACTTACCATGGAGATGTTTGTGTTGTCAGTTAAAGAGATGGCACATATTCGGGTCAAATGGGTGTGGAGTGTGGGTGTGGGTGTGGGTCTTCTAGCGATCTAAACCCACACCCCACGCACATCCACACACCCACGCCCACACCCCACACCCACCCACACCCACATTCACACCCTTTAACTTTGGCAGAAGACATTTTGAATCAGGTGAAAAAGAATAGAATAATATTCTTTTATTTTAAAATAAATTCTAATTCTCATTTATATTGACAAGGCATGACCCATACTTCGTTTTTTTTACTAGATGGAGTCTAGTCATATTCACTAATAAATGACGTATTTTGCATCGGCATTGGACACTGATTTTCGAAAGCATTACTATAAACAAGCGAAGTAATATTTAAAATTCTTGGACTATTAAGTTTCGACATAAAATGATTATTTTTGTATAAAAGGAAACACATATGCTAAAATATTTTTCAGCTGTTTTTATTTTTACGTGAAATATAACTCATTGAAACTTTTTGGCATACTGAATTTACACTTCACATATCATTTATGGACGACGTTAAATTTGAAGATAAAAAAATATCGATGGAACAAAAACATACTATGCAAAAGGAAATAAGTTTAAAGATCCTAATTTTCTTTTTGCTTTTATTAGTTGAAACTTACCATGATAAATCAGATTTCAGTTGAAAACGCTCAAAAACTCTGCAACTTGCTTGATTAAACAAGACTTCATGTAAAGTTGAACATAACAACAATCGATAGAGTTGGTATGAAAACTTAAGTTTTATCTTGGATACGTGAATTAATTTTTAAAATAATTCTCATAGAAAAAAACTTGTAATGGGAAAAATTAACTAATGATTCTTGTAATGTATATGCGTCAGACAAGGTTGAGATTTAGACAAGATAAAACTGAATTTTTAGAAGATTTCAAAATCAAAAAAGATGAAAAGAAAAAGCTCGTCTTGCATACTTATGTCACGTTATGTTCAAGTTTAATTCAAGTCTATGTTAAATCTAGGAAGTTGTACAGTTCGCCATTGTTCTCAATGAAAATTTTTTTGTCTTAGCAAGCTCATAGCAAATAGAAAACAAAGAGTCTCGAAATTTATATTTTTTCTAGAGTATTATTTTTATCCATGCTTATTTATCTTTAAAATTAGTCCAGTACATCAATGATATGTACAGTATGAATATAAGATGTTGTTAAATTGAGTTGCATATTAGCAATCTCTGCTAACAGCAAAAACATCTAATCTTGTGAAAACACATATAGGTTATCTTAATCTTAACACCTACTTTGCCCTACTGCTAGGAAAAATAAACCGTCAACAAAGACCCAAAAAAGGCCTCCCCCGTTCTCAACACTAACACTTAGTATCTCTCTTATGGTCTACATAAACTCCCGAAGTGGTCTTAATTAATATTCATAGAACTTCATAATCTACATTCGGACACGAATATGTGCCGTACCCAAATAACTCTGCCGAAAATACTTCTCTCTAGAAACATGTAAAACTATCTAAAATCGCCTACATACACCCACTAGCACCCACAATATCTTTATCAATGGGCTAATAGCACTCAAGTTATTTTCACCAACACCCACAGAAAGATCCAATCTATCCATTGATATACGATTAGATCAGTTTCTTCAATATAAGAAATAAATTTTCAAACACAAAAATGTTTTTAAAATAAATCAAAAAATGCATAGTCATGTTTACAAGCATTAACTTCACCGATCGATAGAATTTATTCTACTTTCATTAGCACTTATGCATAGATATCATTCATGTGTGAATGTGCGGGGAGCTGATCTGATCTGTTTCGACAGGTCAGTTCACATGAAATGAACTGTTCGAAGAGCTCTTTCGATCTTAAGGCACCTGCTCCAGCAGTTATGCTCAAATCAACACCTCAATGAGGAAGTCCTCTGATGGACATCATCTGTTCTGACAGACAGAATGTTTTTCATGAAAAACTAGAACGCTGACACTGACAGCTGGGTTGCTAGTCATATTACCTGGAATGCTGGAAGCATTACTAGAGTGCTGGTAGTCTCAGTTGAGTTATTATAGACATGCGTTCCTATGTAGATCTGGGATTTAGATGTGATTGCTGGAGTAGATATGGGTTTTGGGACGTGGTTTTTGGTATTAGGATTCGAGTTGCCTTCGTTCCATCCCTACACTCACACCAACAGAACAGTGAATAAAATTTGAGAAGATGTATTAACTTAACATAGAAAAACCAGAAACTTCATTTAGCACAGAAATATCGTGTCACCAGCATTTTCTTATGTTTATCATCATCTAAAACCTTTTTAGAATGTAATAGTGGGGTCTCTAGTCCACCCACAGCCCATATCCACACCCAAAACGCATTTATTTCATATTAATAAACAAGTCTAATGTCTAATGGATTAGATAAGAGATGAATATCAACTTACTTATTCCAGTGCGACTTATAAATTATCGTAGATTGCATTGCTTAATGGTATTACGATAGGTGGAATATGTTGAATAGAAATAAGCATTTGTATTACATCCTTTCTATTAAATAATTTATTGGTAAGAATACATGAATTTATTTTTACTTTAGAGATATTTTAACTAAACGACTTAGTAGTATGGTGAAATAAACTCAGTGGTGATTCAACCGGACGGGGTAGAATCGAGGGTGTCACACCCGCAATAGTTGAACATCTTTGTGACTTTTACGAGTTGAAAGTTTAGAAAACAAACATTCAGTTGAAGTGTGCTAACTCTTTTTCAAAAAATACTGGATTGAATAAGCCCTTTAAAGAGTTTCCTTTTCGAACAGTTATCACGATGGTATGGATTTGGGGGATGACAAGACTCACACTTCGTACCCACATCCCTAATGATCGGCACAGTTGTATTCTATAGAATTACTGATCAACAGGTTAATTATTACAGGAATAAGTGAAGATAAAATATTCTCTATTATCTGATTTAACATATTGTATGAAGGTTTTTGAATGATGATTTACTGTCAAATCTTTCTAATTACTCATAATCATTGTCATACTGTTCAATAAGTAATTTTGTGTTGCAGTCGTTAGCATACACTGGAATTAGATCGATTGAAACCACTAAACATATCTTTTCCCCGAAGTTCGAATCGATTAATCAACATCACAAATCTCGAAGCATTATTCTCAATGTTTGAATAGATTTTGATGAAATAAAACAAAAACAAGCATTATTACAGAATTCACAAATTTTTCTTTTTTTTGTCTGTTTGTCGTCATCTGTATGCTCGTATGAAATATTTATAATGGAACACGAGTTCATCATCATATACATAAGGGCATGTAAAAACCGAGAGAAATAAAGTCAGCCACACACACAAACTTACATACATATCACTGCTTTGAAGTTTTCGAAAAAGAAACGAAAAGAAGATACAGACAATAAGTCCAACATAGACAGATGCAAAAAAAGAGAAAAGAGAGAACAACAAAATACACATGTGCAAGAAGATGAACAAAAGAAGAAAGAAAAAAAAGATTAACATATATTTCATTTTTGTTTTTTTTTTGTTTCTTCTATGAGATCGTCGTTGACAGGAGGGATGATGATAAAAGAAAAAGAAGAAAACAACAGATAACAACAATACGAGTATTTTCTTTTGGGATTTTTTTTTGTTGTTTTTTGTATAAGTAAACAAAAAAGAAAAAAAAGAAAGAAAGAAACAACAACACATTGACCTAATGTTTAATCATAGTTCATTCGAATCTTTTCTTTTTATTTACGTAGATCGAGTACACACACCTGGAAAAAAAAGAATATATATATTGAAAATTCTTTCTTATGTGTTAAATTTAGACTTACTGTTCCGTCGGAAGCACTTGCACCCACACGAGTACCTCGACTGTTCCAACAAACTTCAAAAATACCACCTGTACCTCGATAACTATGAACAATTTCTCCTCTCTAAAAAAAAACCGTTAAAATAAAAAAAAAAAAGTTAAATTTCTATTTAAAATTATTTACAGCTATATCCCAAATATAAATTGCTTTATCAAATGAACCAGTTGCTAATAGACGGCCATCAGGACTAAATGCAACGGAATAAACAGGTTCTGAATGTTTAACAAGTATATTTTGACAAGCACCACGTTCAACATCCCATAAACGTACAGTAGAATCAAATGATGCACTAAAACCACGAAAAATAATAAACGAAGTTCTCATATGTTGAAAATGAAATAATGTTGCTCGTTATTTTACCTAGCTAAAAGTAATGTTGCATTTGGATTCATTGTTCCTGGACCAGTTGGACTCCATTTAATTGTATAAATTTCTTTATTATGTGCTTGTAAATTATGAACAGGTGTATCTTTTGTCATATTCCAGATCTAAATGTTTTAAAAATATTTTTATTTAAGGTGTTTGTTTGTGAATTTTAGAGAAAGTTAGATTTTAAAGAAAAAACCCGAAAAAACTTATAAAAATTGATACCCACCCAAAAGTATCAAATTCCAGTAGTCTCAATATTTTTATTGAAAAGATCGATTTTCTCAACTATTTGATGCTTTCGGTATATTTTAACTTTTAAAGATTTTTCCTTCACTAAAAAAGAACATTTGTTTTTCCTCAAATTTAAAATAGTTGGCATCTTACTTTTAATGTCATGTCGTCAGAACATGATGCAAGTAAACGTCCTTGTGGATCCCATTTAATAGCATTAACTTCATTTTGGTGTCCATGGAATGTTTTAACAGGTCGTAATTCACCTAATCGACAAACATGAATTTTTTGATCTGTTGAACATGATGCAAATGTTGTATCTGATTGCCAATCAACATCAAGTGCTGGTGCTGTATGAAATGAAAATTGTTGTTCACAATGACCGGAATTTGCATCCCATATTATCGTTGTACGATCAACACCAGCTGATAAGATAAAATTTCCTTTTTTATTCCATTTTAATGCAAATATTGGTCCTTTATGTTGACCAAGTGTACTAACTAAATTTCCATCTGATGACCATATACGTGCATAACCATCATAACTACCCGTAGCTAATTGTGTCCCAGATGGCTTAAATCAAAATGAGATAAGATAATAATAAAAAAACGCTTGCTTTTTTTGTAAATAACTTACATTCCAATCTAAACTGGTAACATCTTTATTACTGGGTACTTGTGTATCACCACGTCTAATACAATGTCTTAAAACAATTTCAGGTTCACGTGTACCTTGTAAATTCCATATACGTGCTGTTGAATCACCTGAACCTGATGCTAATAAATCATGTGTTGGATTCCATGCACATATAAATACTTCAGATTCATGACCACGTAAAACAGTAACACGATTTGGTGGTATCTCAACAGAACCATTTATAGATAAATTAGTATTTGTATTTGATGAACCAGTTTGGACAGATAAAGAATTTGGTGTTGGATTTCCAGAATAATGAGGATGATGAGGAGGATGACTACTATTAATTGTTTCATAATCCATTGGTTCAGGTTTAGGAACTAGAAAACAGAAAAGATTTCTTTTTATTTTCTTCTGTGAAACGTTTTTATTTATTTTTTATTAAACCTGCTATATGATTGGTATTATTAGTATAAGATGAATGCGTAGTATTATCATTTCCATTTGACATTTGAGCATAATTACCTGTTGTGCAGGATTGAAGTGTGTTAGTATGTGATGACGACGATGATGGATGATAATGATGTGATTGACTTGTTAATGACGAATTTGTATGTCCTGTTAAAAAAATATTTTTATTTGTATGCAAAAGATAATTATATATAAAAGAAAATAAAAAAGAAGCTACCATAACTATTTGCACCATTAGGTGTTGTGGATGTATCTATATTACGATCAGATATTGTTTGATTTGTTGATTGTGGTGATGTATTTGTTGGTTGATGCATTGGTGAAATATCTTTATCATTAGTATTTGATACTGTGCTTGCTGTTGTCGTTGTTGTTGTAATTCTTGATGATGGTTTAGTTTCATTTTTTATAGCTGTTCCAGATGATGATGATAATGATAATTGTTGTTGCTGCTGTTGTTGCTGAAGTTCTTTACGACGATTTTCAATGATTTCAGGAACAACAGCATCAATTAAACTTAAATTATCACATGTTCGTTCTTGACCATCCTTTAAAGACAAAACAAGATACAACAATTTAATAATTTTCGATAGTAGAACTCTACAAGGAATTACAAATGATTATAACTTATAATTTTTTTACCAAATTTTTATTTTTCAATATGTTCAACATTCAATAAAAAAAACCGTATGCAAAAATATGATTAGCAATTGATTATCCAACGACAAGAAACTGTATAATACAAAAAGTAAGAACTTCTGATTTTGAATAGTCGTTTCAACATCTCTTAATGATCTTCTGACAATAGCTAAAAGAGTATTATCTGATCAATCAACACATAGTAAGCATTCAAGAGACTAAATCAAGCAATTCTATGTTGAAAGAAGAGACATCTGTTTAGAATGGCAAAAACATGTGGTTTTCTTTACTGGAATGCTATACGTAAACCATTAATCGAAACATAAGATATTCTTTCTTCTTTCTTTCTTTTCGGGTATATCCATAGATAAACTATGACAAGAATTATAAGTTGATAACAATTCCACACGATATTATGTTAAATACTATGAATAGTTGACATTTATTTATTTTTCTTTTGTGAAATAAAAACAATGAAAAATCAAAAATACTCAGACTTATGTAACTTACATCACCAATAGATAATTCTGCTTCGGTATAATAGAGACCCTTTTGTATAAGTGAAAGAAGTGCACCTGGTGGTACAATATTAGCATTAATGGATGTTTGAACAATGTGACTTTCAAGACCAAACAAATACGATGAATGAACAAATCCTACATAAGAAAATAAAATTTATTTAATAAAATTTAATTTTCCTTTTTTTTTTAAATGTGATCTTTTTTATTTGATGATTATCTTTTACACATTTTCTTTCAAGTACTTTCTTTCTTTCTTTTTCTGCATATTATCTTTTGGACGATGTTTATTATCTTGATGAATAGCTGTCAATACTGATAGAGTATGATTGTATGTTCTTATAACAATACAGACATAGTTGCATATAGAGAAATAACAATAAACACTTCTCACCTTAATTATAATTGTCAAGGGCGTTTGTTTGTTCGTCATACGACCTCAATTTTATTTGTGTTTTTTTTTTTTTGGTAGAAAGCATTTACATTCTCGAATGCGACAATAACACAATAGACCGTAGTAGAAGAAAAAGAAAGGAAAAATCCAACTTGTACGCTGGGGTATACAGCTGGAGAACGTCAAATGGCGACAGCAGAAAGAGACGGAAAAGATATCAAAAAAGAAATTCAATTAACTAACTATTGCGACATCCAAAATAAGAACTATTTATAGACTGACGTCATCTGTACAAGAGGTCAAATGATAGATAACATCAAATTGTATATTAACAAATTTTTCTATACTATAAATATATGCATATACATCCTTAAAAAACAATATATATATACATATATGTAAAATAATGAATTGTTTATTATTACACAATTCTGTACTTGTTTTTGTATGATTTTAACTTTCATGAATAAGCATACTCGTCTCTCAAGATTTCTATTTATTTGTTTTTCCTTCATTTACTAACTATTTATCTTCAATTTGATAAAAAAACTCGGTAAAAGGTCATCAATGTCATTCTAGAAATGATCTAAAATAAAAATAAAAAAGAATTTATATACCATACCTGATTCCGATAAATATCGATAAATGAGATAATTGACTTCGTCTGATGTAAAACTCATTCTCGCATTCTATACCTCGCTAATATGCGAGGATAAGTAAATAATATAAATTAATAAACAAATACACTTTGTCGACGATAATCTAGAAAAAAAAAGTGAACTTTTCAAAAAAAAAAAAAAATAAGATTAGAAACAAAATCTAAATAATCAGTTAATCCACTATTGACTTGTGTGTGTTTTTTTTCTATTTCTTTTTCAGCTGCTTCTTTTGATTGTGTCTCGTCTTCATCATTTATTCTACTCTTATCATCATGAGAGTAAACGTGTCAAGCATTAGATAGAAGAAAACATGCGCATGTTCGCATCTATTGTAAAGACACGATGATGATGACGGTAAGAAGGTAAAAAAAAGGAGAAAAAAAGTAAAATTTTGGCAACTACCAATGTAAATAGTTGTGTGTATGACTCATACATGTATACCGTATGGTAATTCTTTTTCTACGTATATTTATCGAATAAGATACATAGACACATTAGTAATTACTAATTCGACAATTCTTACGCATGATATAATCGATTAAACGTTGTCTTCTGTTTACGAAACTATGTCGTTTCTTGCTTCGTCATCAGCAAGGTGCTCTTAATAAATGTGACAAACTCAGTCATGCGATATTGTTATTAAGAAAAAAACAGCCAATCATAAAACAGGTCATAGAGTTCTACAAAGTAGAACCTTTATAATATTACATACATCAATCAATCGAATTACTAATATAATAAAAAGAAGAAAAAAAAAAAAAAAAAAACATATGAATCTTAAAAAACAATCTAAATATTTTCTGTTCATTCTTTGACAATGACAAAAACAGTAACGTAGCGATAAAAATGTTGTAGAGGAACATCTGGTATTAAAAAAAAAACGTAACAAAATGACGTATAAGAAATTCCAGATAATATGTCTGAATAAAATAAAGACTGATTATTTAATCAACTAACAGACAAGTGCTAAAGTCCATATTTCTTTTTCATTTCTAACTAGAACAAAATTTCTCATACTTCTTCCTTTCATGTCGTGTTATTTTTCAATCATACCTATACGATTTCTCGCGTAACAAGCACAAATAAACGTGTTTGTTCCTTCTTTTTTTACTTTCATAAATAGGGATCAAATCTTACTGCTGATAACCTATCAGCCTTTACACAGTACACTAATATGAGTCAACAGACACATGTGCTTTTTTTTATAGTAGATATTTAATCTTTATTTAAAACAAATGATTGTTTCAAAAAGAAAAAAAGAAAAAAAAGAAATGAAAACAGAGTACGCCAAGTACACGGAATGTTTTTTTTTTTTATTTTGTTCTCCTTCGATAAAAATTAACTTAAACTGAATTGCGTCGTTTTAAATTCTCTGAATGATTTATAAAACAATGTGCTCTATCATATTTAATATATGAGAGTAAAAGAACGATATTTTTTTAACTAAGAAGTCTTATTCTTAAGAAAAAAGAAAAGTTAATTAGAAAGAAAATATCTAATAAGAACAATTTTAAAAAAAAACCAAATACTAGAATAAATTTTAAACTTTTTTGTTTCACATGTATTTAATTAAACTAGTTAATATTATGAACATATATATATATTTATTTAGAAGACATTCACAAGTAACTCTTCTATAAATCATAATGATATTATTTATCTTATATGTTAGATTTGTACTTAAATAACCGAATACAACTAAAGTTTATATTTTTTATTTTAGGCTTCTTTTCATCGGAAATTAATGTATTTATATAAAGAAAAGAATCTATAGAATATCTATTTTTAGAATACGAAAAAAAAAAAAACAATAAAGGATATTACATTCTAGTCTATGTTTATAATCTCTATTGAATATGTTCAAATGAATAAAACAAAAAAATAAATTCATTCAAAAAAAAAAAAAATTTACCATATTCAAATAAATACCTTTATATATGTAATAATGTCGATTAAATATAAAATAAAAAAAAAGGCAACAACAAAAATTATTCACTAATAATTGTAATCAATATATATGACTTGAATAAATTATAATATAATAACATGAATTTAAACAAAAAAAAAAAAAACAAAACAAAACAAAGACGTCGATATGATTGAAATTTGTTTTAATGTTCTGAAAAAGAAAAAAAAAGACACAAAAATATACAATGTGTGATTTCAACGTCAGTAAGTATGCAAGAAAGAGAATAAAGAAGAAGAAGAAAAAGAAAAAAAAAACGCTCTGCCTGAAACAACACACGTGTGTGGTTGGTTGTGATGATGATGATGGTGGTGTGTGAACATAAAGCGCACTTTTGGTCTATTTCATGTCCTTCTTTTTTTTACCCTTCTATATTGCCCGCTTCGTCCCTACACTTATACACATACTCCTTCCCACCATCAGTTGCGTGCTCTTATACGCATTTTTTTTCTTCTACTCGCATACGCGCGCGCGCAAGCTGCCGAACACGAAGCAAAAGCGCGCGCTTGTTTTTTTCTTTCTCTCTCTTTGTGTTTCACGAACGAGAGCGCGCGTGCGTTTTTCCTTTCTTTATGTTTCTTGCTTTGCTATGCGACCTTATGATCGAATACGACGTCAAACAAGTCTGTTACTACCGCTTTTTCACAGAGTAAGGAAAAAAAACCTAAGACAAATCTGACATATCTACATTATCATATTTAGGTCATTGAATATAATGATTAAATGAAACGACTATATTAAGGAAAAAAAGAAAGAAAACCAAATGATAATATACAAAAATAAAAGACATCATTTCTTAGACAATAGATGAAATTCGATTATATAAACAATCTATATATTAAAAAGAAATATATTGTATATAGAAGACAGCTGATGGCTAAATGCCAAGCCATCACGACCATTATATATGAGTCATGCATCTTTATTTCTCTGTTCTTTCGTTGTTCTCTATTTACGCTTCCCTCGAGCAATTGCACTACGATCTCTTTTATTATTCTAACACAACAACTATTATTACTTCGACAGGCATGCACATACACGCACACACACACACATAAATATAAATGTCTGCTTAACGTCATGCATATAATTGTAGTGTGCATTATCGAGGTCATGTATAGAAAATAAGAGAGAGAAAACAGCTGTTTAATAGAAAAACAAACCCAAAAAGAAAAAAAGAAATGCAATTTCTATAATCTACTTCAAATGATTTATGTCTTCTTAATGTCAAAAAAACAATATATATACATATTTTTTTTTCTTATTTAAATTAAAAATCTTAACCTTGATCGATAATTACATAAATATATCTACTATGTTTTGTTTTTTGTTTCTGTTGAATGTCAATATGATTCTCTATCCTATTGAAAGTATATATGAAAATTTATATTTATCCATATAGATATATACCTGAAACTGTCATTAATATTTATAATCATCATATAAAAACCGTCCTTGCTTGACAGTAAGTAATTCAAAAGAAAAATATACGAGCGATACTTAATTAATGATTATACATAATAGCAAAGACAGGTAGTTGGTAATTACAAAAGAAAATCGAAGGTATTGTAGAATAGAAATATAAATAAGACGTATACCATTGTTAACTATTCAGTTTCTTTTTTTTTGTATTCGAATAAAAATTTTTTATTACATCTTAGAAATAATGATTTAAAAAAAGTATTTTATTTTTCTATCTGATTGAATATTTGATTTTATTCTAACAAAAAAATTAATTAAGTTTCTGATAAAAATAAAAAAAAACCGTAATTCCAAACATCTGTGATATTTAATTATAAAAATACTAAACGTCATAATTCACATAACGTCTACACGGGTTGAAAAAAGAAAAAAAAAAAGAAATTGTTTTTATCTATTACGTGAAGAAATTTTGTCATAGACGAAATATTTATCATAAGAAATGAGATTCTTTGAAGAAATCAACAAAAAATAAACTCATTACAACAATAGAGTTAATTAGATTCTGTATGTCTACAAGAATTCGAAAGAAAAATATAGAAAATTTATTTTATGATATGTCATCATCGTAATTATAATATTCAATTCAATGATTCAGTTTTGTTCGGTTGAATGAATTGTGTAACTAAATAGAGTTCTAGAAATTATGTAATACGAAATTCATACAACATCATTATAAAAGTTTTCAGTGTTTAATTAAAAATATACAACTAGTTATATGAATTAATCTTATTTTGTTTTATCTAATTTGTTATTTTCAATAGCATAGTTTTCTTTTAAAAAAATAATAGAGTTCTTTCGAATAGTGTATGATTTACATTTTTCACATATTAATAAATAAGATGAGAAAAAAAAACAACAAAACCTATTAACTATCGTTTTAGAAAATGTTTTTAATCAAGTCAAAGAAATCAATGTTTTACACAAGCATTTTAATAAATTCATAAAAATTGAATTAACTATTGTTACAAAATATTTTTCAATGAATTTGCATAAAAATTGCAAATTTATTGCATGAGTGTACCTTTTTTTTTTTTTGCTCATCTTATTTCATTTACAAATATGTGACATATATAAATTATACACTATTCGAAAGAAGAGAAAGTTTTCTATTTCAAAATATTTTTATCGAAAAAAAAGTATAGACATTAGCATTTTGTATAGTTTTGTTGAATCTGATGAAAAATTTGACTTTCTTTTCTATTGCATCGTTTCATTTAAATAACAAATTATGTATGATTCGAACACGAAGAAAAAGTTCTATGTTTTCATGTGAAAAATTTTCTTGAGCGTCTTTCTATTGAAAAAAAAACTAGGAATAGACTTTTTGTATACTATTACTTATGCATAGTATGTTACTTATTGACATTGTCATTGAATTAATTCTATTCTTTGTGTTTCATCTGCATGTCTTAATAAATTTGATGGTTTCGAATTGTAAACAATTTTATTACGAACAAAAGTTTCTTTTATATTCATTACTATTGAATACACAAAAAAAAACAGCAAAGAAAAATTGAATTTAATCAATACAATACGAAATAAATTATTCATGATCAATTGATTGAATTTTTGAAATTGATCTACTTAAACATATAAGATCATATTTGAAGTTTATTTATTTTTCAAATAATTAGATGAATAAAAAAATATATTGTTAAGTCGATATAAGAACAAAGTCTATCTGAAATCTTTCGTAAATTTGATGTAATTCAATGAAAAGAACTTGTCGAGAGGTTAGATTTGCAGTTTTTTCAAACTTATCTTTTACGAACATGATGTAACACAAAACAAAATATTTTATGATCGATTGATAATTTATGGAGTTTACTACAAGATATGTTTTTCAAGGTTTTTAATTCTATGTTTTCTTTGTCTTTTTTTTTGTTGCAACTGATCATTCTAGTGTGCAAGAAAGGGATTAAATATTTAAATAATTAATAATAAGTTTAGAGTTTCTTATTTTCTTTTTCCTAATCTATCAGATATTAATCATTGAAACAGTAGATCAGTAGTTTTCTTTTTCTATTTCTATAATTTAAACAGAATGATTTATGGCAACTTTGATAGTCAGCCGTTTTATTCTCAAGAAAATGATGCATATCATATAATTTATTCATGTCACAAAGACTGATAACAGTATGTGTACTGTCTAGCAATAAAATGTGACATAGTATTGCGTAGTTATTCAATTTGTTACTAATGTCTGAAGTTTCCCGATTGATAAAATACATTTCGAATAGATCTGTTTTATTTTTAGTTTTCGAAATCTACAACCCTAGTGTTACTTTGTCCGATTGGTTGTATTCCCAAGCAAATACGGCACAGACAGTTGATCTCAATGAAATCTATTATGAAAATTTTTAATGAATTTCTTTTTTGCATATCTATTTGAAATCTATAGAAAATTTCACGTATGATAATCACTATCCATTTGATCCGACTGATTTATTAGTCTAAATCTTAAGTAAAAGACAAACATCTTTTGCTTTTAACATACAAAAATAACACAGAAAAAAAAATGAACATGAGAACAAAAAAAAGAAACTGATCATCAAATAGAAAGAAATAGTCAGGTTAAAAAGGATAAATAAACATAAGACAAAAGTTTGTTAGAAAAAAAACAAAAACAAATAAACTACAAGAAAACAAAAACACTTCTCCTTTCAATGATCTTTTATATGAAGTAAATTATTTTACAACCGGTAGAATAATTTTCATGCGCATATTCGAAAATTATCAGTCATTCTCACGGACAGACATCTTTATGCGCAGATAGATTTTGTTTTTCTTTCTAATGAAAGGAGAGCGAATAATAATAATAATAATAATAATATATATAGATTCTATTATCTTTGATATCTACACTAAAATTAAACTTTCTTTTTATGACCACGAAAAAGTCGTTCGAAAACGTTCATTTTTTTAGTATTATCATGTTTTTCGTTTGTCAATGAAAGTTCATCTAAAATATTTCCTGTTGATGTTTTAAGTGCTGAATTTGTTGTTGAAAGTTTATTATTCATCTCATTTGTATTATTCATAGCAGTATAACTACCATCACCTGTTGATGAACGAGATGAATATGAAGTTTGTTGTTGTTCTTGTTCATGTTGAGAATCACCATTATTTATTGAAGCAGAATCATCTGTTGGACTAGTAGATGATGATGGTACAGGACGTTTAGTATCATGTTTAGCTGGTGAAAAAACTGATACAGGAATGTTTCGTCGTTGACCCGTTGGAGAGATAAGACGATTATCCTCTGAACGTTTTGACGATCTAAAATGTAATAAATGAAAAATAAATAAAAATTCATATTGCACATTTTTACTCTTAGTCTCTAAAATCTTTTCATAGCTTCTAGTAGTGTCATTCAGATATGAAAGACTTGGAATTAAAATTTGACACGTAAGCTGAACAATAGTATAGACCTAATAGAAAAGAACTTTTGATATTGGTTTTTTCTCCTGAAAAATTCTTCTCTTGAATTTGTTTCTTTTTTATGAAATTGCGATGTATTGCAAAATGCAGAATTTCACACAATATGTTACGATTTATTCTTAATTTCGACAGAACTGTTATTTAAAAATATAATTTTAATAAGTATTTTGTTTTTGACAGTTGTAGTTGAGCGACAGAGTGGCTGTTACTCTTTTCAAGTGTTCCCTAAGAGAGAAAATCTATTTAAAAGAAAAAATTAGATAGTTTTTTTCGAACAAAAAAATTCTCTAGCGAATAACTCTAAAAACAGATTCTTCAATGTCAATCAAGAGAAGCGCACGGAAAAAAAAGACAGAAAACATTATGACCCACTTATTAAGGACTTCTTTTTTTTGTTTTTCACTATGATATATTCATTAGAATTTGTTTATAACTTTTTCTTCTTTAAAATTATCATTTATGCATCAAAATTGATGCAATATCACAAGATAATCTGAATAATAATCCTTACGAAGATGATAATCATAAAATAATACTTTTATAACATCGAATCGATTTCGACATTATTTGTTTGATCGAGCGAAGTCTGGAGAATGTTGACATAAAAAAGAGCAATTTTCGTGAACGTTAATTTTATATATCTTTTCCGTTTCCGATTCTCACGAGCAACAGGACGGAAAAAAATTGTTCCCGCAGGGCACTAATCATAATACTCAAAGTTAACTAAGTACTAGTCTAAAGTAAATCTAACTTACACGATGAAAAATCGATCAATTAATAAACATGTTTTAGTTATGAATGTGTCATATAGGAATATTGAAGTAAGGCTAGAAGTTCGTATCCGCCTTTCTTCTAATCGATCATGACAGACGTTGTTGATATAGAATTATAGATCGTAAATCAATAAGGCATTGTTATTATATATGAGCTACGTCCTTGTAACATCTCTCGAGGCCTAAGTAAAAGGATTCACATTTCAATTCTATAGGGATTGTATTAATAGCTGTTTGTTCTTTTATTGACTAAAGAAAATCGATCAGGATGTTTTAGATTGATTCTGAGAAGCTTTTGTCGATAATAAAATTAACACAATAAATTCTAACCTGTGAAGATCAATACTTGATGTATTTGAATCTTTTTTATCAAGATTTGCTAATATTGGTATTGGAACTTTAGTACGAGACATAGTACTATTCACAGATGATGTTGATGCTGATGATTGAATAAGATTATTATTATTATTATTATTATTATTATTATTTGTTGCATAACGATGAGTAGACATTGATGAACGTGTTTTATTATCAATTATTTTTGGTTGATAATTATCATTAAATGTTAAATTTTCATCATTATCTGTATCGATTAAATTTCCATTTGAATGACGTGTTCGATTTCCATGTTGATTTTTTGGATATGATAAATTATTTCCACTTGATACACGTTTTGTTAATGGTGCTCGATCAGATAATGTTGATCGTGGTGTTATTGGAATACGTGGTGGTGGTGCAGTATCACGACGAATATTCATTGATGTAAATTTTGATGATGGAACTGTTGTAGAATTATTATCATCAGAATCATTTGCTGAACGATTCATATGATGATGATGATTATTATTATTATTAATAGCACGAGTTTGAGCATTTTTTAAACGTGCACGACCATCAACAGATCTTGAACGTTGACATTTATTTGTAAGATTTGTTGATGTTGATTCTTGTTTATTTGGAATATTATTTGAATCATCATAATCAATTTCATATGGTTTTAAATGATTTGATTTAGTTTGTTGTTGTTGTTGTTGTTGTTGATGTTGTGGAGTTTTATTTAATAAATTTGCACATAAATTTGAACTTGATTTTGATAATGAAGATTTTGTTGCTGTATATGCAAGACGATGAAATACAGAATCACCTGCTACACTACCATTATTTGGTGTTGTTTGACCTAAGAAAATGAAAATAAAATAAGTCTTTTATTTTTCTTATTCTTCTTCTTTAAATTTATTTACCTGATGGTGATTGTGAATCATCAGCTGAAAGTTTTTTATTTTGTTGTATATTTGTTCTTGTAAATGTTGGAGGTAAACGTTGTTTAGTTAAATGTATTGGATGAACACTATCCGATGATGTTGTACTTGATGTTGATTGTGCACGATGACGTAAATATTCATCATCTTGATATTGATGAAACGAATCTGATGGCATATATGTATGACTTATTGGTCGAAATCCATTGGGTATTGTTGCATATCCTTGATGAATATATGCATTATTATTATTATTATTGTTATTATTATTAATATTTTCAGATATATATTCTGGTTGTTGTTCACGATAAACATCACGATGTAAACGTGGTGGAATTGCAGGGGGTTGTTCATTAGGAAAATTCATATAAAGATTATTTTCTGTAGGATATGGATTTTGAGAATTAACAAAAACTAACGATGAATAAGCATTACCAACACTTGTAACATCATGATAATTATCATCATGACGTAATTGCCGACGACGACCAATTATTGATTGATAACCCGTACTTGTATTTGGTGCTGGTGGCATAGTACGATTGAAATTTGCCCATGGATCATATTGATGAGAATCAGGAGGATAGTATGAATCAAAGTTTCCTTGACGTGGATATCCATTAGGAATTGGACGAGACATACCATTCATTGTAGGTTGATACTGTGGCGTATTCATAAGACTATGTTGCAATTGAGAATTAAAACGTTCAAGTGCTCGACGAACACTATAATGAATAAAGAAAAAAAAACATTTCTTTTTTTCTTAAGATTATTTTATTTAAACTTACATTGGATCATCAGAATAAGGTGTTTGATTAAGATTATTCGATGTATACATTGATGTATACGATGGAATAGGTAATGGTTGTTGAGGATAATAATTATTTGTTGAAGGATGAACAGGTGTAAATGCTGATGATGGATTTGGACATTGAGTATCATTTTCATTTGGTTGTTGATAATTTCTAGGAGATGGTAATTCTAATTTAGGTGATGTTAATAAGGAATTTTGATGTGGACGTGTATATTCACAACTATATGCTGAATATGTTTGTGTAGGTGTAACATAATTAACAGATGCTTCTGTTGTACGAACAAAATTTGAATCAAGAGATTTAAGTATTGTAGCTGGTAATGGTAGATCAGTTTTATTTGTAGTAATTGCATTTGATGATGATGATGTTTCTTGTTGTTGTGGTTGTTGATGTTGAAGTTCATCGGATGAATGATTTCGTTGTAACTGATTTGTATTATTATCAAGATTTATTGTTTCATTCATAGAAATATCTCTTGATGAAAGCATATCTTCAGAATGTGAACGTTGACGTACAGTAATCGGTTGTTGTTGTTGTTGCTGTTGTTGATTATTTGAAGTAACATAAATTGGTTGTGTTGGTACACGCATAATTGGTATATCATGTTCATTATTTAAATTCATATTATTTGGAGATAATTCAGACATATCAGATGATGATGCTGAACAAAAACGTTGATGTATAGAAACATGTGGTGTTTTATTGAATGGTACCGATGAATCAGGATAACGTGTTGGTAAACGATTATCATTATTTGTTTGTAATGAACCAAGTGTATAACTATTTGTAAACCATGTTTCATTTGAATCATTATTTGTTGATGTTAATGTTGTTGTTGTAGGATTTGATGGTATAGTACGTTTTAAATTTGTTTCAAGTCTCATTAATGCACGTCGTGTAATAGGATCTTGAATGTCATCATAATTTATTGGTTTTGTTTGTACTAATGAACGACTTTTTTCATCGAAACGTTCGAGTGCACGACGTATAATTGGATCTTGTAATTCTTCAGGTTTAACTGTATATTGATGTGATAATTGTTGAGTTAAATCATTTGAATCATGACGATCACGTATACGTTCAAGTGTATTTAAACGACGACGTCCTTCAAGTTGAAGACGATATGGTGTAAGTGTTTGTTGTTCAGATGATGTGTGTGAAATCACTGTATTTAATGAACTATCGATTGATGAAGTAGTTAATAAATTTGAATTTTCTGCTTCATTACTGGAACCTTTTTCATTTGACATTAATGAATTAATTATCATTTCTTGTTCTTGTTCTTGTTGTCCTTCAGAATCAATAACCGTTGTTGATTCGTCTGGAACAACTAAAATACAATTGCAACATAGAAATAAAAAAAAAGAAAGAAAGAAAAGGAATTCTCCTATAAACCAAACAATAATGTTAATCGTATAAGAAGACTGAAAAAAGAGTCTTACAACTATACATTTTTTTTTTACAACTCAATCACACAATAATTATAATAAGCGAAAAAAAAATTGAAATCATCAATTTCATTCGGGTTATATTTATGATGCGGTAGCCAAGGGTCTCATATTACTCTGTTTCGTTTCTATTCGTGAAAAACGAAAGACAGACATTTGATTGCTGCTGCCATGGAGGTTATGATAAAAGACTAACGCCGCACAAAGCAAATATGAACTCATTTTCTCTTGCTCTAAGCTCAATATATACACGCGCTTATATTCTCTCTTACTTTCTTTTTTTTTTTTTCTTCAAATCATTAAACAAATGTCTTTTCGATCTATTCAACTTAGGTAGTTATTGATCAATTGATGGATATAAAGAAAAGACCGAAACTTTAAATGAATATCTTTAAAAATGATTTACACACTTTCGTAGTGAATATGAATATTTTTTTTGGCTATACATTAGAGTCAATTTTTTTCTCTTTTCAATGCTTTGTATCCTTGTATTCATTTTCTTTTATGTCATACATAGAATATCGTAATATAGGTCTCTCATCAACATTCTGGGAGAGAGAGAGAGCAAGAGAGAAATGACAAGAGCAGTTGTAACGACAAGGTATACAATTCTCTATAGTATTAATTCATGTTAATTCTAAAAATGTAAATGGATACTCATCTAACACCTTCACATCGTTTTGTAAGCAGCTGTTAGGTGTATACTTACCTTGTGTTTCGTTATTTTCTACTATAGCTATTGATGATTGTTGTTCTTCTATTTTATGATTATCATTATTTGTTGAATTATTTTGAACAGTACTAGATAAATTTCGTGTTAAACCAAAATTAATTCCAATATCATCAAGAATTGTTTTACGTGGTCGAATAAATGTATCACGTGGAGATATTGTTGATTGTTCATTAGTTGAAGTAGAAGTTAATGGTGTTGTTTGATCATTTTTAAAAACATTTTCAAGTGATTTACGTTGATTGGATAGTGTACCTGACCATGATGATTTACCTTTGACCATTACTGAATTTGTTTCATCGTTACCAATTTTTGTAGCCATAGCAGCATTCATACTTTGTTCAAAACGTTTTAATGCACGTAAAGCAATAGGATCATCTTCAGGACGTTGATGACTTATTGCTGTTGTTGTTGTTGTTATTGTTGTTGTTAATGGTATTTGTGATTCTTTTGATATTATATTCGATGGTTTTATGGAATCATCAATATTTTCAACAATTTTTGAAAAGGCTTTTTCATAACATGATAAAACAGGATCATATTCAAAAGCTATATCATTTTTAGTTGTTTTATTTGTTTTTATTGTTGTTAATGTTTGTCGTGGTATTTTTATTTCTTCATCAGTAAAAATAAAATCTGTTGGTTCAATTGAAGAATTAGTTTGTTTTAATAGATCATCATCATCATCATCGGGTATTTCTTCAATTTCAACTGTTTTATATAATTCTTCATGATTATTATCAATGTTTGACATAATTTTATTTATTTCTAAATTATTATTGGATAAAATTTTAAGTGAAGATTCATCTTGAAAATGTTGATGGTTGCATTGCTCTAATGTTGGTAGTAGTGGCTGTTCTTTTTCTTTTTCTTCTTCGTTTTTCTCTTTTTTTTCTTGCTCTAACAAGACTGCTTGTGTTGGTTCATCGTTTATTAATATTGTTCCCGATGTAGGATGGTAGTTGTGTTCGACATTGAAGTTGTTCTTTTTCTCTACTACTACTGCTACATGAACATTGTCGTCGTCGTCGTCAAAATATTCTTCTTTTTTTTCTTCTTCTATTTCTTTTGGTAAAAGTTCAATAGTTTTCTCCTCATTTGTATTTGTTGGTAACGAAGATGAAGAAGAAGATATTAATAATAAAGAAGAAGACGATGAAGGTGAATTTATATGAATTGAATCCATTATTGTAATTGAATTGTTATTACTATTATTATTAGTATTAATATTTGATTGTTCATGTTGTTCTAAATCATGATTAATATTTGTAATAATTTCTTTTTCATTTTCTATTAAATCGGGTTTGGTTTTTATTTTCATATTTTCATTAAGAATTTTTTCGTCTGTTAATAAATTTGATATAATTATTGGTGATTGTTGTATATCATCATTAGGTTTACTATCATTGAAAATTAGTAATGACGAAGTATCTAAATGAAGTAATAATGTCAATATATGAGGAAAAAAAATATGCAGATATGTATATATAGAGAGAACGGGAGAGGAAAAGTATATGATCAATCCTTGGTCATATGTCATAAATGAGAGCGATAGTAATCAATGAAGCGACGAACTAGTCGATTGATGACATCTCATTTCGGAGACAAGAGTAGATGAAAAGGGTAAAATAAAATTAAAAAAAAAGAATTCGTTCAGCTCGTTCCTTCTCACGTTAATAGAATCTATTTCGTTTATAATGGAATTATAATGGATAGTGATGAAAGAAAAATCTCTTTCTTTTAGTGATGTTTTTTTTATTTTACAATTAATTACAAAGCAGTTTACCATTCGATTTTAAATCAAGCATTTGGTGATCATGTTTCGTTTGGTTGACGATGCTTGTTGCTATTGATGTATTAATCTCCTAAAAATATTAAAAAAAAATACTTGAATACACATTTAAATACATAATTGATCTTTTAGTTTTCTTTTTTCGTGTTACGTCTATCATTACATTAGAGAAAAGGAATCAAAAAAAGAAATGGTTCATTTTAACAATGACTTTTAATAGTAGTCAAGAGAAAAGAATTACACTCTGTCTGTATGTATATGCCGTTAGACAAACAGTCATAGGGCAAACGGCATTGTTCAAGTGTAGAATCGGTCAAGTTGATGACAAGATTATTTGGCTTCGAATGAATGAATAAAATTTTAAATTAACTAACATTGTTAAAAATTCATTAGTAAAATAAGAAATAATAAATGATTATAGACAAGTAGACACATGACAAATCAAATTTATCAACCGAGAATAAACAGGATTAATAAATTTGTTTTGTTGTCAGCTTAACAATATTTTTACTTGTCACATAGAGTTAAATCTTTCTCATATAGTTATATTCAACTCATATAAGAATATGATTTATTCAATTATATTCTTTTTCTTTTAATACAAAACAAAAAAAAAAGAATATATTTTTTTTTACTCTGTTTTATTATCATACGAAATTTTAAAGATATCGTAAACGAAATCTTATCAATTAGACAAAACGCTTAAGGGGTAGTTGCTTTAATTTATCTAAGAATTGAAATGTAAAATATTAGGCAAAAAAAATAAAAGTTGTACACCATATATTCATGATGATAGTTTATTATTTTTTTTCCTGAATCAAATATTTTTTAACAAGTTATAAAAACCTAATCGAAAAGTGTTGACAGATGCATAAATAAGAATTCATTCTGTTATGTCAATCGAAGAGCAAGGTTAAAATAACTACATCTATTTTTTTGTTCATATTAGAAAGCAAATATGGAGGATATTATCTCAAATGTATATCGATTAACATTGGAAAATTTTTTTTTTTTAAATTTATTATTAAACATTATAGACTAACCTGATTTTGTAGTGATGTTGAATGATTTAATGGTATTGATGAAATATGTTCATTTGTTTTATCAATATTACCTTGTAAAGATTTATTTATTTCATCATTAGTTGTTAATACTTTAGTTTTTACAGTTGAATAATCTTTCTTTTTGACTAATGTAGGACTTAATTGTGATGGTGGTGATGATGAAAATTTTCGTCTAAGTACAGCTATTGGTGGAAATTCGACACCTAAAAAAGTTTTTGTTGGTAATTGTTCAGTAGTATTTTTATTATTTTTAGTTGTTATTGTCCAACGTTCTTGCATTTTTCGTTCACGTCGAGACATTTTATGATTTAGATTCGTTGTCATTGGTTCAGTTGTATCCATTGTTGATGATGCTACTTGTTCATTACTATTGCTATTACTACTATTAGTATTACAATCATTAGTTAATCCTGTACAAATGTTGTTATTGCTTGTAGTATCTTTTCCTTCTATTATAATGACATTAGTATTATTTGAAACATGTTCATTTGATGATGATGATGATGATGATGGTGAAAATGATCCTTCTATTTAATATAGAATAAGAATAGTAAAAGAAAATAATTGTTTTATTATTTTATTGATCACCCACGAATTTGTTTGACCGTCTTTTGAAATGGTCTTAACATGATCAAACCATGAATGTGCTTCTCTTCTTTTTTTTTTTTTTTTTTTCTTCTCTTCTTCTTTCTCTTTTATGTCTACCTCTTATTCAAAGAAAGCATATAAACTATATTTTTTTTCTTTGCCTCTTATGTATTTCGATCAGAAAGATGTACAGTTATTATACATGAAAGCATAAAATGCATCGAAAAAAGAAAAATCGAAAAAAAAAAGAAAAATATGTTTACCTTCATTGAATAAAATATGATTATTATTGTTATTATTTATTTCATCAATTTCATGAGTCATATTGTCTAAATCATCTAATGATGAATCGGGTGAATAATAATTACTTTGTGAAGATTCAGATTCACAAGATTTTATTTCTTCAATAGAAAAGTAATTTTCATTTGTTGGTAACAATTGGTCATCACAGGTTGATGATGATGATAGTAAACACTTGAATAGAACAAGACAAAAATAATATTTTACCTATCTTATATATGTACCGTGTCTCGTATATACTATTAGCTCTTGCATATCCGAGAAAAAAGAAAAAAAAAGTAACGCTCTTGGTGGTAATTGTCTCTATGACGCAACTTGCTCATGTTCGAGTAGGCGTGAATAACTATGCAAGAAAAAAAAGTCTTATGCATTTCTTTATTATTCTTACACTTTAACTAACATAGGACAAATGCGGGAATTAAATTAATTGATTTATAAAGGTCAAAATTATAACTGAAAAGATAAGATTACTTGTATTACTTAAAGGTTTCGTTGAATGAACAATTTATCAATGAAACAGAATATTGATATTTACTGTTATCAGTTTTATTTTGTTGTGTTAAAAATATCAAACTTGTTTCTTCATCTGTAAAATATATTATTGTGTTTGAGAAAAAAAAAAAAAAAGTAAAACGGTCCTTTTCTTTTTTTTCGACGCGAAGATTTATGATATATCATTAAATAGATGATTATCTCGTAGTCTTATATTTGCATGAGTAATATGACTCGCTTAAGAGGTAATATTGACAAATATATGCAAATGTTTGCTCAAAGTTTTTTTTTTTTGATCACAAAGAAATCTATGCATATACGCTGATAAATTTTCATTGCTCATAACAGACGACCTTAGACTGTCACCTTCTTTCTTTTAAATACGAAATGCCGAAAATAATTGAGGCCTCTTTTCATATTGAAAAAGAAAACGTCGATCGAATGAATATGATAAATACAGAACCGAAATTGGCTCTATGAGAAGTAGTTTTATTATTTGTCAGATTGAATTTTAAAGAAAAAAAAAAAATTGCAGCTGTCTGTCAGACTTATCTTATTTAATTGTTCTCTTTATTCGTTTTCTTCTTCTTTCGAAAAGAACACAAAAAAAAATAAAATAAAAACAAAAAAAAACCCTTACTTTTGATTCCTCACGCTTTGTTGTTAAAAGTTCTCGCTTAGTTTCTCCTAAATCAACAACAAGCCAAGTTTCTCGATCATTTATTGCCACAGATGAAGTTTGCTCGTTGATTGATGAACATTTTTCTGTCATATCATTTGTATCTGTTCTATACTCATGTACATATGTTTGAATTAATGTATGATCACTATCATTTGTAATAGTGAATTCCGAAAGTGATTGATTAAGTGATGTTGATGTTGGCATATTTAAACTACCATTACATACTACGATTTGAGAAACATTAACAAAATTTTTTTTATTTATTGTAAGTGTATTTGAATCTGTATCTTCATTGATAAATTTATTAAATAGATAATATAAATATTCAATTAAATTTTGATTAATTTTTTTTATTTTTGGTGATATTTTTTTATTTTTTTTCTCAATAACTAATGTATTATCATTAGTTAAACATTCAACACGTAAAATAAGTAGATTAATTATTGTTAAAATTTCATGATCATCATTAGTAGGATTATTATCATATGTATTTTTTAATAGATTTTCATTTGATAAATTTCTTGGACTAATAATTAATGCTTGAGAAGAAAGAGCTGATGACGATGATGATGATGATGATAACATTTGAATTGAATATTGTTGACGAGATAAATTATTTGATAAATACAATGTTTGACATAAATAGTTGTTATCTTCAGATGATTTCTATATGCATATATATATATACATGAGAAAGAAAAGAAGAAAAAAAAATTTTTAATTATTTGTTTGATTAAAAGAATGAACGCAGAATCAGCACATGAGAAGCATACTGATGTAAAAAAAAATGAAGAAACAACCATACAAGTGTATTCCTTTTTAGAGATCCAAATCACATAAGCATGATCAATTTGTATTGTATCCGATTGACAGAAAAAAAGTTTAGGTGAATTTTTCTTTTTTTTTTCTATAAGTTGAAACCGGAGGTAGTTTGGAATGAAGAAGAAATACAGAAAAGAACGAGAAATAAATTATTGGCAATCTTTCTTGATTGAAAAGAAAAACTTGTGAAAGAATCTTTAAATACATAAATATTTTATTTTCTCTTTCTTTCATATAAGCCAAATAAAATGCATATATCGTTGAAAGAATGTTTTTTAAAACGATTAATACGATAAAAAAAAAAAAAAGAAAAAAGAAGTGTCGATAAGAAAAGTATTTTTTTTTACCTTTTTTTGAATTCTTCTATAATCATTATTGTTTTCATTCGTTGTTGCTCTTAGTTCACCACGTAAATATTGAAGAAATGAAGTAACTAATGAAGTGCTTATAGTTTTATTATTGTTATTGGAACTACTTGCATATCGTCGACGTTGTTTTATATTTTCTTCATTGTTTTTACTTGAAGAAAATGTCTGTCGTGCTGGTAAAGAAATCGAGCGATTTATCGTTTGATATTTAGTAAGATCAGTCTCGTCACTAGTTTGTTTGCTTGAACAAATGTTGTTGTTACTACTGTCTTGATTACGATACTCCCGAGGTGGTCGAACAGAACAAAATTGACCAACTAAAAATAAAGGTCTCCTATGCCATATGTTCAATTATATACATATGTATATAAAAAAAAAAAAAAAAGCTTTAACGAAAAAAGCTCTCCTATTACGAATCAAGAAAGAAGAAAGGAAAAAATTTTGCTCAAGATTTGTAATATGACAACGAGACAATATGAGTCAATATTAGACAAGTGTAAATTCTTTTTTTTTCTTCATTTTTCTTTTTGTTACCCTCACTTATCACTGTTGCTATATCAGCATGATCCTCGTCTTCTTCTTCTGTTTGATCGGTACGATTCATTATTATTATTGAAAATGAATGTCTGACATGTACAAACAATAACGAAAAAAAAAAGAAGTTTTATTTTGTTCTCTTTCGTTTTGTGTATTTTGTTTTTTTTTTATGGATGCTGATAGCATATTGTCAAATACAAATAATCCAACGGTTTTTTTCTTCGTTCATCATACCACTCAAAGAAGTCATCAACTTTCAATGATTATATTCGATATTTTTTCTTTTTCTTTTACTACGTCGAAAGTCTTAATTTTTTCTTTCCTTTTTTTTTTAATAATATGTCGTTTTATGTAATGCAATCGAGTAAAAAAGAACAACAGAGGAAGATTTGAAAAAAAATAATTTTTTTTTTTTTTTTTGTAAAATCACCTATACATTTACATAAAAGACGCAAATATGAATAGAAGAGAATCACAGTCTGACGCACATGTGCGACATTCTTCAGACAAGAAAAAAAAAAAAAAGAAAGAAAAAGCACGTACGAAAAATGAAACAAACAGAATAGGTATATCCATACGATTTCACTTATCCATAGTACTGTTTATGTGTGTGTTTTTTTTTTATATGCGCACTACTTGAAAGAACAATCCACTTCAAAAAGTCATAGAATGAAAATATAGTTCGTTTTATTTAAAATATTACCTCTTTGAAAAATGTCATCCTTTATACATCATTGATAATAGCAACTGAATAACTATTTATATTCTTCAAATTTAGCACATATTTATTCATTTACCTGTTATATTCATTTCATCTGGTATCAATTCCAAATATCGAAATAGAAACCTAATGTAACGTTTACTATAGATTAATAAATGATGATGAGCTTGTCGCTTTCACTATTCGATTACATAGTTATACATATATACATATAAAAGAACAATAGATGAAACAACGTAAAAAAGAACGAGAAGCAACAGAGCGTTATTTGATATAAGAGATAAGGAGAAAAAAAAGAATGACATAGAGATGAAGGAGAAAAAGGAAGAGGATATTACGCATACACTTATTGAACGACATACACTACACATATATACTATGATCGATATGTTAATAGAGTATAGCACATATGCTTATACTTGGTGATGATGATGATGATGAGAAACAGCAGATGGACTCGCGGTTTTCTCATCTACTACTTGCACAATAAAAACATACGCTTCAATTATTTCCATTCTCAAATATTCTTGCCTGTTATGATGACCAAATCTATAGATTATGGATTATGCCTTCTGTTTCTATTTCTAATAACTAAAAGTATTCGATAAAACATTTTTCTTGCTATCCTTGTCTTCGTTCAACCAAATGATAGCTACAAGAAAAAATGCATAAGGAAACAAGGATACTGCTAATATACATATTAGTAGGATTGTTTCATTCGTTAATGACCATATGGTATTTTATTCTAAATAAATATATTATGTAAAAGGCTATTAAGATAATTCATGTGTTCATTTCATATGGTCATATTTTCAACAATTTGTTAGTGAATAAACAAACAAAAAAGAAAAAGAAACTTATAAAATATTATTCATCGTTGTTGTATTAGTCAACCAAAAACTCGATTATACATTGGCATGCTTCTTTTTTTTTTTTTCTTATGAAAAGTAAAAGCTATTTAAATCTGAAAGGACAAAGTGTGAACAAATGCGTGATTAAGCCTTCATAGTACATCGAATACTGATTGAACACATTGATCAAAGATAATATCACTGTTACACCTTTATACATATAAGTACATGAAAGTGCATCCTTGATATAGAAAAAAAAAATCCTAAGAACAAGGACAAATTTTCACACTTAAATAATACAATTGCTTTTATACTAATAAATCGTCACGAATGTAAACTCATACAAAGATATAGAATATACCACCAATAGAGTTGAGACAAGTTCATGTTGGAATTTGTTCTTTTTATGATACTAATCGAAATAAAATGTGTCTCGATGTCGTTAAAGAGAGAAGAAAAAAAAAAAAAAAGCTATGATAGTTTGATTTTTACAACATAGATAATTATAGTCAAAATGTCATTGTTATCGTTCATCAAGTTAAGATAAAAGACAAGATATTTTATATGTATTCATCATACTTCAGTATCTCACTGTTCATACTATTCTTTTTTTTTTCTCGATCTTATATTCAACCGGTTTAATCCTTATATATTGTGTATATGTCCTTTTGTCTGTCTAGTGCTTCGATTTGATCAATCAATCATTGGTCGTCTAATATTGCTTTAATGACATAGCTTCAAAGCTCTCTCTCTCTCTTTCGCTTTCTTTTTTTTTTATTGTCGTAGATATCATACATACATGCACAGGCACATGTGCGACTAATTCACATTGTGTGAACGTATAAAAAAATTATTTGATAAAATAAAAGTTGATTGTTGTTAAATATATAAAATAGAAAATAAATGTGATATTGACATTCATCTTATCTTATCTCAATTCTTAAAAAATATTAATTTGAATATAAATTATCTTTTCAAAATAGAAGTCATCGTTTATATTAAATTTTGTATATAAAAATATGGAAATAAAGATAAATACAAGTTTTTTTTTTTTTTTTTTTTAATATTCTTTTTGCACTACTTAATCTATTCAGTCAATAATTATACATTAACATTGAACTATATAAAAAAAAAGGAAGAAGTTAACCCTGAATTATATATATATTTAAGTATGCAAAATATTTGTCCTTCTCGTCTTGTTTTAATAAGTATAGGAAATAGTCTATATTCATTTACATATGAGAAAGAGAGTTTCTATTGAAGAAAAAAAAAACCGTACAATGAAAAGGCAATTAAGTCTATTCACTTGTATGATAGAAATTAAATATTCAAAAATATGCATATGCAGGTATATGCATATTGATAATTCTTACTTGATTGTTTTATTTGTTGTTTTGCATTAGATTTATCTTCTTCAATAAATATCCATACGTTATCTAGATTATCCAGTCCAACAAAATTTATTATTAGTAATAATTTTGAATATTCCTAAAAAAAAAAATGAAAACAAAATTTCAATTCTAAACGAAAAATAAAATAATATAAATATACATATTAAAATTAGAAATAGTTTTGAATATTTCGTCGAGCAATAGGTACATAACAAATTTGAACAAAAGTTCGAGTAAATGAAGAACTTAAACCAATATGTGTTGCTTTACGATAACGTATAACCATAAGAGTACGATTCATTGTTATTTTTTAAAAATCTAGAAAATAAATGTTTTTGTTTATATAGTACCCAATAAATAACTCATGTGTCATATACTTTTATTGATGTTTAATTAATTAAATAAAAATTTTTATTATGGCAAAAAAAAAATAATATATGTCTAATTCAAATATGATTCTAATGATTTAATATTAATTAAAATGAAAATATACAAGAACGTAAAAAAATGACTTTGTAATAGATAATAGAGAAATGAGTAGGCGAATGTTTAACTTAAATAAAATACTAATCTTTAACAAATTATCGAGAATATTGTGAATAAAATTTTATTGTATGTGAATGAAAGAAAGAATGATAATGACATTAAACACTTAAGCAACAAATAATAATGAAATTTACAACGAATCCTTCTCTTTTTAACACTTGAAACAATTGCTAAGAAAAGAAGAAAAGATAAGTCGAGTTTATATATGAATCTGCTTTAATGTTTCGATACTTTCTCATAAAAGAATCAGAACAAAATAAAATATGATCTCACTTTTCAATTTGGTTTATCGATTGAATTATTTTGTTCATGTATTATTTTTGAATTAAAAAGTTTTTTAATATAATTTGCTCGATAATATAATTAATCTTTTAATATGATTATTATTGTCTATTCTTTATGAAGTTTGTTAAATAAAATAAATTCAATATACTCTAAATAGACATAATATTACTGTTAAAATAGTATGTATTACTGAGAATGAAATACTAACATGCATATCATAATAAAACCAATAAGAGAAACAAAGATCTGTTTCTCTTATATTCTCTATTTTTTTTTTTTTGTGATTCTCTAGTTATGTATGTATTTCTATTTTTATTGATATTATATAAATAGACATAAGAGAAATAAAAATAAAAGAGTATATATTGAATATAATCTTCATCTAAAATTAGAAATCAATAAGGAAAAAAAAAAAGAAAACGAATGTATATTGAAAGAAAGAAGTTCTTTTTGTTCTACGAAAACTTCATTTTAACCAATAAAAAATCATTCCATATAAACATTGTTATGCATAGTTCAAATTTTCTTTCATTTCAAGTACACTCAATATTGAATGTAAACAATAGTATTTTTAATAAGTTGAGTACGCAAAGATGTTTTTCTTTCTTTTTTGTTCTTCTCTCATCTATTCTATTTTTGTCATTTGATAAGATTCAATAGTATTGAAGTACATTCTCATTTGTAAATATATTAGATCATACAAAACTATTGAATTAATTTTTTTTTTTTCAATATTTATTTTCAATTTAAATCAAATTCATTTGCAGATGTTAATTGAGAATAAATAGAGTCTGTATTATGTCGATGAGCACGACGAAATATTAAATCACGTTGATTGTATATTGTACTTATAAGACCAAGAAGTATAAGAATAAAAATAATAGTTAAAATTAAAAATATTGGAGCAAAATCTCTTCCAATTGATCTCGTTTCATCTGAAGAGTCTGGTTCATCTTCATTCGCATTCACTGATGAAACTGTTTCAGTACTAATTACTGTTGCTGTTGATGAAAGATCAGTTACAGCATCAGTCGATGGTTCATCAATATATTCACTAGAATATCAAAAGCAAAAGAAAAAATAACTTTTAAATAGACTTCTACGGAACAGTTCAAAATTCCGCAAAGATTGTATGTGTCCGAAAGTGTCAGAACATGTTCCTATACGATATCTACTATCAATAAATTTAAGACTTCTGTAGAGGAAATCATAATGAATTTCATTTATGTTCAGTTATCTTGGCTCAACTGATAAATTAAGAGATATGATCAATTTGACTACTTTGTGTAGTCAGCCGTCTTTAGTTCAACGAAATAAACAGAATTTAGGGTACGAAAAAAAAATTCATCCTGCATGATTCTACTTTTTATTTTAAACCTACCGTTTAGCGTTAATAATACTTGTTTTAATAGTTGGTAGTTTTTGACATATAACAGTTGCTGTTCGATTACAAGGTATTTCATCACATCGAATTGCTGGTGCAACGCTTGACATTAAATCAATGTATGCGCAACCATTTTGTTGAGTTTTTAAACGAGCTTTTTCACTTGTTGTTAAACTTGATGATATCATTAATGCTGTATAACGTTCTTGAAATGTTTTTTCACATAAATCATAAATAGCATTAGAATCTGGTACAACTAATGTATCAACTTCACTTGATATATCATATTGTACAACAGTACGATTTATATTATGATAATAAACACCAACATGTGCAACACCTGATGATGTGTATGTTTTTCGACGTAGAAATAATGATTTAATGTATTGTAATGTAATAGATTTTTCCGGAACAAATACCATAGCTTTATCACGTCGACATTCTGCTTGAGCATCTTTCCAAGTTACTTCATGATATAATATTTTATAACAATAATTATCTATAAAATGATATTCATTATCTTCATCATCACATAAATTTTCACTTGTAATATTAACTGATACTTGTGATGGATTTTCATCTGAAATAGGTGGAACAATTGTTGGTATTATTTCTATTTGTTTATCAACACAAACTGGCATAGCTAATACTGTTGAACATTCATTTGATTCAGTAATACATCTTTCATGACTAACTATATTTTGATCTGAATTTGGTACATTTTGTATAGCAATACAATTTTTATCAGAAATTTCAGGTATTTTAGAACATTGTTTAAGTAAACGTTCAGATATTGTAGCTGGATCAGCTGTATCTGTTGTACGATCAAACCAATAATATCTTGTATCATTAAGAAATCGAAATCTATAAAAAAGAAGTAATTGTTGCATAAGACGTGTATGTAATATTGAATCTGGTAAAATATCTTGAATTTCAACAATATCATTAATTTTTGCTAATGTACTACCAATTGATTCACAATATTTTTTTGCTGATAGAAAAGAATTTGTTTTAGAAGAAAAATGACTAAAAACACATTGTTGATCATTTTCTGCGACTTCAAAACCTTAATAAAAACACAACGTCAATTCGAATCTTTGTTTTTTTTTTTTTTTTTTTGTTCCTACCATGTCGACATTTTGGTAATAATAAATACATTGAATATATAGTAACATTATTTTTATTTCCACATGAATAAAAATAATTGCCTGCACATGGTTGAGAACAATCTTGTCCAGACAATATATTAACATCATCAGCATCTTTCATGGGTTTATTTGTACATAAACATTCTTTATCATTAATTAATGCAAATTTTTGTTTATATTGTGTACAAAATGCTAAACAATAACGTGGATGAAATTCATGTTTATTATAAATTGTAAATTGATATGTTATGGATTGATTAAATGAATTTAAATATATACAACTATCATAAGCATGATTAGGAAATGGTTCAGCTGGTGTACGAACAAATGAATATGTACGACGAGAATCAAAAATTTGAAAAACAACTATTGTATTATCATTACCACATAGTTCATGAGAATTACCTGAAAAAAGAAATAATTATTCATAGTAAATTTTCATAGTTTCAAGGAAGAATATTAAAAAAATTATATTAAATAACAAAAGAATAGTTTCAATGTATCGTTTTACTTTTTCAGTCGAGATCTTTTGTATCTTGTTGAGCTTAATGAACTATGTCTATCATTAAAAAAAAATCAAACTTTTTTTTTTATTTGATTTTCATTGTAGGATCCTACATTGACAATAAAACCATATTTTCGAGTTTTGATCAGAAACATTTTGAAGAGATTGAATAGAGAAGTTATAAAATTTTTTATACAAGCTAGTCTAATTGAGATCGTTATATGAGTAAAATTTTTTATAAGGTTAGTTCAAATGTGAATTCGGATATTTTTGAACACTATTAACATTTTAAAGAATACCAAGACTGACTTCTACTTGTTTTGGTTAATTACTTGGAAATGATTGCAATGAAGATCAAACTCGAACACTTCTATTTTATAAATTTCTATATGTAACATGTATTTCTTATGCTTATTTTAATTTATATATTTAATTCTATTCTATTTTCTTTTTTCCAGTCGATACTCTTAGTCTTCATTACTACCTATAAAACTTCGTTAAATCAATAATATCGTTCTTTCATTTGTAATAATCTCTATAGAATGAATCATATAAATAATTAAAACAAAATTAAAATATTTTACTATAATCGTCTACTTAAAGTTAATTAGAATAATTCGATCTCTATAATATTTTATTTGATGAGATTTTTGAATAATTTGAGAATAGATACCTGGACAAACATTTCCACATTTTTTTTGTCGAAATTTTTCAAAATCTGTTGTTATATTTAATGAATTTGAATTAGAACCATGTAAACAATAACATTTATTAATATGTAAAATAGCTAATTTTGTTTGTAATTCTTGACATACAGATAAACATAATTCATGTGTTAAATGATTTGATATTAATGCTGGTAAATCAAGTACATTTGGTTTATTAAAACAATCATATTGATATTTTTGAACAATTAATGTATTTGTTTCACATAAAACATGTCTTGGTTTAGAACAATCATCCATAGGAGTATTTTTAATCATTGGTTTTTCGTCTTCTTCAGTTGTTGAACGTGTTATAACTAAACATGTATTATTTGAAACGTTTCTATTTTCATTTGAATCAATTAATTGAAATTCATTTATTGATCCATGATTAAGATTAACAGTCTCGTCAATATCTGATGATGATAAAGCATCATCATAAAAAGTATTGTGTAATGATGTTGTTGTATCTACAACTCCATCATCTATAATAAAAATAAAAACAAAAAAAAATTGATTCTTTTCTTTTTTCTTTAAAAAAAAAGAAAAAACATGACATATTTTCATACCATGATCAGGATCAGTATCAAGAAGAAAAAATCCAAGTCTAGCTTGCCATTCTGATATATATTCGACAATGTCACCTTTTGGTGAATCATTTAATTCATTGCCAACAATGAGATTACCAGAACTATCCATTAACCATATACGAGGTTGACCCACTGTAGTTGATCCAGTTGTTGATACACTAATACAACTATTTCGTGCTTGTTCAATGGTTTTACGTTCGTCTGAAACCCGATAACAACGTCCATTTAAATCAAACCAATTTGTTGGACAATATTTTATTTGTGGATTTACAGCAGCAATATAAGTTTCATTATTATCTTCATTATCTGTTAAAGAATATCTATAGACTGGATCTGTTACACATAAACGATATGAATATCGATGTGAATATGATGAATATGAAGTTTCAAGTAAACATCCATCTTCTAGAATATAACGTGTATTAGAATTCCAACCATATAAACTTGAGCGTGAACGTGAAAGATAAGATGACCATACATAAGATGATGTTGTTGTTGTTGTTGTTGTTAATGCATTTAAACATTTCCATGAACGATCAATAACAACACTATCATCAAAATCAATAGTTACAGCTGAATTATTTAAATTTAATTTATTAATTATTTTTAATAAATTATTCCATGTTATACTTTCATCAAAAGAAAAACTAATTGATGGTGGTGTACATGAATTCCAAAAATTTTTATATGCATATATACATTTTTTTAATTCTTTCATATAAATAAAATTTATTGGACATGTTCCATTTAATTCATATATAGCCCATATTTGAGGATTTGTTAATGAACCACATTGAAATTTAAGGTCAATTTTTGAACCTTCATAGGAATTTTTACAATAATGATCACATGAACTATTTGCTAATTGTTTTATATAATGTGTACGATCAAAGATTTTACTAGATTTCAATGGCATTATACATAAACATTTGTCACTATCATCATTAAATCCTTTTTAAAAAAAGAAACGATAAATTCAATATATTACATGAATTTTTAATCAAAAAAGAATAATGCTAAAAATCTTTTCAAGCAATAAACATCATTTTTAAGATGAATGTCACCTTTTTCGATAGGCCTTGCAAAAACATGGATTCATGCAGATAGGTTTTTTTTCTTCTTGAATTATGATCGTTTTAATAAATTTTCCAATAAAACGTCATGATCTTCATCTGATCACTTTTGAATTCATGATGTACGTCAGTTTTTAATCTAACTAATTCATTCTGTAAATATCAATGCTTTTTTAGTATCTTCTATACTCAGATACCAATATAGTTATATTTATATTACAAGATAGGATTTACTACAAAATCTGATATTTAAACAATAAACTAGTCTGAAAGAGAATTTTATTTATTCAAAATTTTTAAGTTTTTTTTTTGTTTCTTTCGTAGATAAGAATTATCTGTTAGATTTTGCCAAGAACTATTATTAGTTTATTAAGTACACAAACTCTACTAAGGTATAACCAGACTTATAAAAATCAATTAAAGTCTATTGGGTGTTGCTTCCTTTGTGTATGTGCTTCCGTTTTCACTTCCGAAAAACTAATTTTACTCGTACATGTGAGCGCAGTAGTACTTCATGGGAAAATGTCATGAACGGCAGTGTCATGTCATGTTCTAATTTATGAGTCCACAATAAATCACTCAAGATATAACAGAATAATTTAAAACAAAAAAAAAACAAAATTAATTCTCAAGTGTAGCAATATTTTGTATGCTCATAATATACGTAAGTAATTGTACGGATCGACGTAGATACTAACGAAAGAAAAAACTATTAACGCAATTCCTATGGGATTAAAATATGAAACAGAATGTAGTTGTTTTTACTAATTGCAGGGGAATTGCTTTATTCTATCTATTTTGAGACACATTTCTTCAATATTATTTTCCTTAGTTCTCCAAAAGTGCAATAAGGATGTATTTCATGTATGAGAACGAAAATGTTATTGACATACACAGTCTTTGATTATATATCAACAACATTTGTGTTAGAGAAGAGAGACGCTGTTAAAGTGTTTGCCGTGAACTGGAAGGAAACAAGTTTCAAATTTCTACTTCTATACTTCAATACTCCTGTTAGATTATATTTCAAAGAAATTATTAATATTTCGATAATGTTTGATTTTCTAAATGCGAAAAACTAATTGTGATTGTATTTAAATAAACTGAAATATTATATCTAAAGTAAATATCTTATAAATAGATATATACCTATTGATCTCGTTGTTGCATTTCGATCTAAACATGTAGCTGCACATTGTTCTAATTTATTTAAAGATGATCGTCCAATATCATTCAATCGAACTTCAGATGTATCATAAACATCGGAACCTGTCCATAATTCACATGAAGCAAAATTAATTTGATAATCAAATAAATGTCCATGTTTAATAAAAAATTTATCTTGAACATAAGCTGAATATGTTGATGAACCACCACATGTATTAGGTGTTTTTACTGAACGATCAACTGGTTTTGTACATGGTATTTGACAAAGATCATTACTTTGTCGTCTATAATCCATTAGACCACCACCTGAACAACGACATATTGTACCTTGTAAATAAATTATAGGTGTGTCGCATAAACGAAAACATAATGTTGGTTCCATAAATGAACTAGTGAAATAACTATCATGAAATACTTGTGTATAACAACCAACATAATGATACGAACAATAAATAGAGTAATTTAGTGAAAATATGATTAAAAGATTGATCAATAAATGGTACATTGTATGTTAAGAAAAAAAAAAGAAAATGTTTGAATGAAATCGAATAGAAACAAACAAAAGATGAAATTTGAGATTCATTTCAATTCATGAGATATCAAATAAAAAAAAAATTGATAAAAATATAATTATCTCATTTTCTTCGATGTAATGATTAAACAACATTCAATAAATGATCTTATCTTTTCATTTTTTTTTCTTTCTTTTTTTAGTACACATTTAATGTTAAACAATCTTTCTTTTTCGTTTTCATTTATCTTATAGAAAATAAAAATAAAAACCCACACAAAACTTTATTTCACTTTTGCCTTAAGGATATAATATTTCTCAATTCATCTGTAAGGCATTTGCTCAATTGAAGAAATAACTTAGAATAAAAGAAATTTTAAGTAGTTAAAGGTTGCCTATGTTTTTTTTTGTGCATTTGTTGGTAAAATATAAAAATCTTACATTCCTATATTCATCACAATAATCAAAATAACTATTTTTCATGTATGGATTTCTTATGTATATTTCTAGAAGATCAAGTTACTTGTTTTGAGATTTTCCTATTAGATTCGTTCCTAAAATAGAAAGTCTTAGTTGAAAAATAATTTGTGCGATTTAATAGACGATTTCCCTTTATTAATTAGCTTCCTGTAATGCTGAAACTTTAACTAGTAAGTTCAAATCAACTAGAAAATTTTAAAAGACAAAAGTTAGCATGTTTTCGAATTTGTAAGTCATCTTCATAAATGCTTAAAATCGTTTTCATTTTTTTCAAAAATTCATTTTAATTAGAAAATTCAATTGTAACCAGACGAATTCTATGATAAACTAAAGTGATGTAAAGTTTTTAAAATAGCAAATGAAAATTAGATATTATAGCTGAAATGTATACAACAAAAAAATGTTATATTAATAATAATTACATATTAGTACGAAGTACAATAGATAAGATATTTTTATCATATGTCATAAATTTTATTGAATATCTTTAAAATGAATTCCAATTTTAGAAGACACAATACTGAAAGTCAAATTCCTTAAGGGTAATCGAATTTAATTTCCTGTTTTATGTCAGACTAATATTATTAATATTACTCAATCAAAAAGAAATCATGAAAAGGAAGTAACAAAAGTGCATATTTTTTTTGTTGGAAATTCCATTGATCTTGTTCGTCTTCATTTTTCTTTTTCATGTTCGCATGTAAAATTTTTCGATATCAGATACTTGTGATATATTATCCGATAATTGTTTGCTTTTTTAATTTTCGTATCACATTTCTACGCACTTTATTTACAAATAATCATGCCATCATTTCGTACTTCAAAACAACAAAATTACAAAATCGTTTGTTTCTCCTCATCATTCAACATACTGTTTTATACTTTCTTTCTACTTTGATACTACTGTCATTGAGTGTATGAATCAAAGATTGTACTGATGATTAGCTATTTTTACGACAATAGTGACTCATACAATCTTTCTATGTTACAAATATGTTAATACATTATCGTTTATCCCCTGAATGAAGCCTAGAAACCACGTGTAATTGATATATATATATATGTAGATATGTATATTTATTTATAAATCCTTTGAGATTGAATTTTGATTTGTAATGTTACTAGTAGATTAACGGGTATTTGCAATTTACTTAGAGTCTGTTTTCTTTAAGAAATAAATATTGAATTAACATAGAAGAACTTAAAATATTTGAAAGATGATCTCATATTTAGAATTTCACAACAATCAGATCCGTTATACTCCAGAAGATGGCTCTAGTATGCATGATTTATGTATTCTATCTCTTCGTATCGATTGGTTAATTATAATTCTGTATGTTTTTCTTTTTTTCCATTCTCTCATTTTTTTTTTTATCAGCCGTTTATATATTTTTTCCTGTTCTGTTGTTTATTATTGTTTGTTTTTTTTATTGTTCCTATGCGTAATCTTTTACTCATTTAGAAACGACAATACCAGGTTGTTCGATCAATCACATATATATATATATAAAACAAGCTCATAATGGCATCGATATTACATTAATAAATGAAATTTATTTTGATTTGAACAATTAATTCTTTTCTTTTTATGTTGTCTTCTCAATTATGTCGTCAATAGCACAATCTGTTGAAGTATTTTTCTCTAATTTTATAATATAAAAATATTTTCTTATCTTGTGTTTTTTTGTTTTCAAAGGGAAATGATGATCAACCTGAAGATGAAGATGTTGATGGTGTTGCTATTGGTAAAAGATTTAATTTGATAGAAAGAAAATTTTAACTTCCTTTGGTTTTTTTTTTTTTTGAACAGGTAAAAAACATAAACTAGGACATTTACGTATTGATACACAAGGCAATGTTACATTTAAACGATTACCAACAACACAACTTGTTGAAGCATTACAATTAGGAATACAATATACAGTTGGTGGTCTTCAAGCAAAAGCAGCACATGATGTACTTTATCAAGACTTTCTTACTGTTGAAATAATACATTTTCCTAAGTAATGATCATTTAAATTGTTAGTTAAACTAAAGTTCTGTTTTTTTTTTTTTTTGTTTAATAGAGAAGGAACTAAAACAACACCAGCACATCGTTTT
The DNA here is from genome assembly GCA_905250075.1 of Rotaria sp. Silwood1. Classification (NCBI taxonomy): domain Eukaryota; kingdom Metazoa; phylum Rotifera; class Eurotatoria; order Philodinida; family Philodinidae; genus Rotaria; species Rotaria sp. Silwood1. The sequence continues at coordinate 157,346 of CAJNOP010000388.1, forward strand.
AATGATTTTACAATTCGTTCGTATGCTCCAGTAGCATTTAGACATTTTAGAGAATTATTTAATATCAGACCAGATGAATTTTTAGTAAATACATTTTTTGTTGTTGTTGTTATTTTCATAGTGATTTATTTAATGAAAATTATTATTTATATTTTTATTTAGTATTCTATATGTAAACCTTTACGGGAATTAAAAAATCCGGGTGCTAGTGGTAGTTTATTTTATTTAACATCTGATGATGAATTTATATTAAAAACAGTACAAAAAAAAGAGGCAGATTTTTTAAAATGTCTTCTTCCCGGTTATTATATGGTTTGTATATTTATTCTTTTTATATTCTAATATGTTGACTTTTGTTTTTTATTTTAGAATGTTACACAAAATCCACGTACTTTATTACCTAAATTTTTTGGTCTTTATTGTTATCAGGTATGAACACAATCCTTTTTTTTTTTTTTTGTTTCTTTTTCTTAGCAATCTATATAATTGGATTAATTATCATGAGAGTATTAATAGAAACACGAATTCAGAGAATAGATAACGCTATTTACATCTACATAGGTCACAGGATTCATGCCAATAAATACTCATACTGGCATTGTAAGTGTAATCACATATTCATAAGGACTTTGTTTTTAACTAGAGTTGATTAATTTTTTTGTATTTGTGTATTTGACCAAAAAAACAAAAAAAACAAATCCCTTAAACTGATAAACGAAACATATTGAACTGATCTACTTCTTCTAACATTTTGTTGTTTGTGCTTTGACTTATTTATATACATAAAAAAATATATTTAGAATCTTAGATTAATTAGAAATATGACTTGACTTTGTGTAAATATTTTACAGAGATTTTTATATCTACTTTTCAAGTTTAATCATCAAGTTATTAAATAAATCAAATGATGATATTTTTCATCAAGGTGAAGTTTAAATTGTGCTCTGCTTTGCTCTTTTTTGATTTCAATTACAAAAAAAAAAAATCAAATAAAACAATGTTTCGTTTTGCATGTTGTTTTTTATTTTTTTTTTCAGGGTGATAATAAAAATATTCGTATAACTGTAATGAATAATTTAATTCCATCTTATCTACATATGCATGAAAAATATGATCTCAAAGGTTCAACATATAAACGACGAGCTAATAGTGAAGAAAGACGTAAAGAATCTCCAACATGGAAAGATTTAGATTTTATGGAACGACATCCTGATGGTCTATTACTTGATACAGAAACTTTTAATGCACTTGCAAAAACTGTTCAACGTGATTGTCGAGTTCGTTAAATTAAATATTTAATTTCTATGTTTTTTTTTCTTTGATTTTAGGTACTTGAAAGTTTTCGTATAATGGATTATTCATTTTTAATTGGTGTTCATCATGTTGATGCACCGACAGATTCTGGAGGAGTAAAAAAAAGAAGAGAAATTTCATACTGTAAATGATTATTTTTTTTAATGTTTAAGGATCGTGCAACTGTAAATGTAATGCTTACACCTGGTGGTAAATATAATGAATTATGTAACACTAATATCAATATTTGTTTTTGTTTTTTTGTAAAGAACAAACATCTGTACAACCAAAACGTATGATGTATTCAACTCCAATGGATACTATTCAAGTAGAATTTGATGAACATAATAAACCAGATGATCATCTAGTCAAGTATGATCGTTTTTCCTTTTGTTACATTTAAGAATAACTACTATAAAACACATATGGAAGTATTCATAGTTAGTTATATGATAACGAATAGTATCAAGGAAATATTTATTGATTCTTATAGAATAGATACTGATATTATTCTTTAAAGAAAAATAAAATCAAACTTTTTAATTCTTTATAATGTTTAATTAAAGTTTAAGTGTCTATTTATAAGAATTATTTTTTGTGTTAGAATAGTATGTAATACATTTATATTTAATTTAAAAAGAACTATTTTTATTTGTATTTATAAATTTAAGTGTGAGAGAATTGAAAAAAAATATTGAGAAAAGATCACAGTTGGAATTTTCTATCTAATTTGAGAAGCTATTTTGTTAATAATGCCATTTTCAAGAGCATAAAAAGAGAAATTGTCGCACTTTTCCTTAAAAAGTTAAAAGTATCGGAAAATCGACTAAAACACTCCCTTTTCCGGTTTTTGTAAATAACTATTCATATTCGAAGCCCTAAGGCTTCTATTATATTCAAAAAGTACTAATTTTCGAGAGAAGGTTCACAGATACTATTAAATTTGTCTTGTTCGGACGCCGTCTGCCTATAAAAAATGCCTCTCCGGACGACAAATACTCAAAATTACGTAATCTGTAACTCATGAATTGAGGTATTTGAACATTATCAGAGATTAACAAATTCATACTTCTTTTATTGCTTATATCATAATATAAAGCGAGTGTGTGAGTCTTCTCTTAGATGACACTCAGGTCGTATCAGTAGCCTCCCTTCCCGTCAAATTGTTGAATTTATGTTCTTTAAAATGGAATTATTAAAAAATAGTTTTCTAGGCTCTAAAAACTATCGTAAACAGTTTTTTAGAAATCTTGTCATCAGAGTTTATCTATGAAATTTTAGTATACAATGAATTATATAGAAAACTTTATTAACTGTTAAAAATTATTATCTGTATTTCGGCTAATTGCATATAGCAAAAGAAAATCAAAATACATTGTTGTCAAACTATTTTTTTTCGTCACTTTATGATTGAAAATAGGCGCGTAATTTGTTAGAAGTGACATTTTTCTTTCCTATTTCTATTTATGAATTGAAACCATATTTTCATAGTTAAAACTTGATTAGATATGTTTTTAATCGATTATTATCCCAAGAGTAAACATGTTCTTAATAAAAAAAAACATTAAATTATATACTTTCTCTATAAACTATTAAAAGAAAAAGAAAATATCTATTTTGAATTAACTAAACGATACCTTACAGATTGAAGATATATTTCTCTTTTTTGAATTTTTGATATCTATGAATATAATTTTTGTTTTTTAGAACTGGTGGTATTCCAGCTCGAACTGCTAGTGGCCAACGATTGTTACTTTATGTTGGTATAATTGATATTTTACAATCTTATCAAATACGTAAAAAATTAGAGCATACATTTAAATCTGTTCTTACGGATGGAGTATGAACTATAATTGACTTTTGTAAAAAATAATTTTTTTTTTCATAGACTCAAATATCAGTAACAAATCCAAGTTTTTATTCTGAACGTTTTCAAAAATTTCTCTTTACAACTGTATTTAGAAAAGCACCACGTAAATATAAAATTTTTTTTTTGTTAACATTATTTCTTTAAAAATAACTTAGTAGTTTTATTTGAGAAATGAATATTTGTAAGTTGAGTTGATTTATTATTTCTTCGTCTTTAATCTTTTGTTTATTGTATATGATTGATTAAAATAATATTCTTCTATGAAATTTTCTTCATCAATCTTAGGTGATAATGCCAAAAAATTTCGTACAATTGCATTAATTGGTAAAGGCAAAAGAAAATTATTATCGTTGTTTTTTTGTTTTTGTTATTGTTGTGCTCCCTTAATATTATTTATTTTCTATTGGTAAAAAGGATAAAAAAAAAAATGCCATAGATAAAGGGAATTTAGTTCTTTCTAAAATAATTTCATATCGAATGTATTGCATGTTTGTTTTTCGTGCTTTGTGGTTATTAAGTATAAAATTTTAATTTGATTTATTTTTATATAAATTATATGAAATCTGTTTCTTTTTTTCTCCTTCTAGCTTTACGAGAATCACCAGTTAAACGTCGATCAAGATTATCAAAAATGCTACATGGATCCGAACAAGAAAAAGATATGATATCAACTCCAATAATAATGAGAAATGATCGAAGTAGTTTACAAACAACACCTATGGGACGACGTTCATTTGAAATAACTCCTTTACATTTACATCAATCAGCAGCTAGGTATTTAAAAAAAAAAAAAAAGGAATTATTAGTACAATTTTCTATTAGATTAATATATTGTGCATCGTCAATGAACGAGTTTAGATAAATACAATTTGATCTATGAATTACTAACTAAGATTGATGTGTATTTGTACTAAAATAAGAGTTATAATTAGATATCGACAAGATAGTTCCGGTTCCGATGGGATCGAAACGAAAAATGATTAGTCTTGTGCATGTCAAGTTATAATCGATGAAGAAATAGAGTGAACAAATAAGAATCTAATCTTTTTTTTTTTTTCAATACGTAGAAAGTGATAGATTTCTTGTAAAATATTGAAAGAAAAGGACAAGTCAATCAATCTTTTATTTTCATGACTGAGAAGAATTTTTCTGACTCTCGTAACTCTATTCTTCACCTTTATAAATATTTACGATGAAAATTTGAAGGTTCATTGGGACTACAAGAAATAAAAAACACTTATATCAATTTTTAACTAAAGATAACAGTTATTTATTCTATAGTTGTAAGTATATTATCTTATAAATGGTATCAATCAGAACATAATTCAAGAAAAAACAATCTAGAAGAGTACTAATTATCAATTAAATACAAGTAGTTAAGAAATTTTCTAAAGATTTGCTATGAATAAATTCTGTAATAGTTTTCTCTAGATCGAAATTAGATTAAATTTACTAAGAACAAAATTCGAAACCATTAGAAAATAAGTTATTAGAATAAGTATTATATAGGTCATTGAAAATATTTTGAGAACTCGCAATATCTCTTCCATCAGAAGTACATTATATTTATTTGTTTACAACAAATGTTAGAAGACATCATAACAATATTTGATAGAAAGCTCGATTTACTTTTAAATAATATCTTTTTTTCTTTGTATTCATCGATATGTGTCAAACTGATGGATGGCTTGGTTATTGTTTAGTTATACTCGTCAATTTAGTACCGAAAATTTGAAAGATCGGACAAAATGGACATTGCGATGATATGATATGATGACAGGCGTTGAAAGATAGATTAGATATCGCAGTATTAGGAAGAGGTAAGAGACAAATTCTAGTCTGTAACAGGAACCAAAACATTTTTCTTGTCGTAAGAAGATGGCAAAAAGTATTAGTTAAGATATTTTCAACAAAAACTATCATGAAACATCGATGGTATTAAATTCATCAAGGTACTGCAAACTGCATATAAATAGTTTTGTTAGGAAAATTCTTAAAGAAAGAATTTAAAGATCTGAATTATCAAATATATTCAACTCAGTTATAGTCGAACAATCAGTTTGATATATATATATCTATGAATAGAAAAAGATTATTCAAAAGTAAATCGAACATTCTTATGATTTCAAGACATATTACTAGTTTTCAAAATTTTGTGAATGCTTCACGTACAATAAATTAGTTTTATATATTTCTATTCTTTCGATGATTGGCAACTCCTTTATCGAGGGATCTATTAGAAGTTAAATTTATCCCGTTTTATTTTTATACATTTTCACGCAACAATGATTTCTATATTTGTCACCTTGTAGTGTCTTTAATCTTTTTTTAATCTGTGTGCGTGATAGATAGGCGTATTTCTTTCATGCAAATCTAAAAACACTAAAATATTCTTACAGTTAAAAAAAAGCATGTAAGCATGAAAGTAAAACGAGATAAATTTAGTTTCTCCTAGACTTATGCATTATAATGTATCAGAAGCTTTATCATCACGCAAAACTAATATAATTACTTATCATGCATTATTTTTCGATACATTTGAATTAAGATAAATATCAAACAGTACAAACTTTATACATTATCATTGTTTATCTTAAACTCATACGTTAAGAAACGAATCTATATATATGTGTTATAAAAGTCATTCTAGTTTAGTACAACCATACCTTTAAATCAAAGTAATTCTATATATTTTGATTTGTTTTCGTTTTTTTGTTTTTTTCAAGTTCACCAAAAACGACAACAAATAATAGAAATTATCGTAGTAATGTACCACTCTATGCAAACCATGCAAGTCCAAGTTCAAGTACACAAACTCAAGCAACAAGTAGTCATATAACATCCTATTATTCATCATCACCATCAACACGTACTAATACATTTGCACGTAAATTAGATGTTGAAAATAATAAACATGATAGTTCAACAACTGTTTATTCAAGTTCACATAAATCAGATTCTTTATATAATGAACCAACAAGACATAATTCAGCTAAAATTTTAACAACATCATTTAATAATCGATTAAAAATTACCTATAGTCCATCACATAATCGAAAAAATTTACCAAAATCATCAATAGATACAACTAATGATGATGATGATAATGATGTACCACGTCAGATTTTATTACCTATTGGTGGTGGAATTGTGGGAAAATTAGCATCATCAGCTACGAATTTATCTTACCGTAAGTTTATTATCTTCAAATATTGTTCGAATATATCATTGAAAGTAGGGGTCGACAAGCTAAGCTCAGTTCCGCTCAGAGGAACTGTTCGAACAGCTCTTTTGAGCTGAGCTGTGTTCCCAAAACAGAACACTTTTGTTCCGTTTTTAGGAAATAATTCCCATAACAGAACAAAAGTGTTCTGTTTTGGGAACACAGCTCACAGCTCAAAAGAGCTGTTCGAACAGTTTCTTTGAGCTTGTCGACCCCTAATGGAAAATTTTCAATATTAATATTTCTAAATAGATAATATTCAGTTAATATATGATTTCAAAAAATTTTAAATTTATATTTACAAACTTAATTTAAACTCTATTGTGGAGAATTTTTCAAAAAAGAATGTAAATCACTATGTTATCTTTGTTTATATTTCTATTTTAGATGACAAGTCAGCTGAGCATTCACCAATACATCGTCAATATCGTAATCCATCGGCAAGTGGTATTAATGATGATATGGTATGTTTGACAAAAAATTTTAATTAATATTATTATTTCCTCGCTTTTCTATGCTTTTTATTGAAAATATCTCTTTTCATATACATATATTTATTTATTATTTGGCAATGTAAAATAAATCATTTTTCTTTTCTTAACCTATATATACAGACAGATCCTAATATTATTCGGGTTTGTATAAAAAATTTCTTTTTCTTCTTACTATCGCACTTTATTTACAAGTATAACAAAATAATTACTGTAATCTACTTTAACATATGCATGTTATAGTTCTTTTTTACTTAAATTTTCACAATTCGTTTAAAAATATCTACACATATATTTAATACATTTTTTATTATTAATATTCTATGAAATTTTAATAATGATAAACATTTAATATATTATTCTTTATTTAGACTAGACTTTAATACCATCAAAACCGTGCATAAACATTCCTTATCAATAAAGCAAAAAAGAATTTAATCGTATCGATTAAATTCTTTTTTCTTCGCTCGTTTTCTTTTTTTTTTTTTTAAAAACTCTATTTATTCTTATTGTAAATGTATATAGTTGTCAGTCACATATTTAAAACGTAAAAAAGCTCGTTTATTTGTTTTTTTTTTGTTCTCGCTGTTTTTATAACCAAAGAAAAAGATGATATTATTTCCCTTTTCATACTCGCATATTCATATACATATGTTTACCTTTAGCCCCGGTGTTTTTTTTTTATTTGTATCTCAATTAGAACTTTGTTTGTTTGTTTTTTTTTCTTATGAGCGTTAAATAAACTTTATGCACACTATTCTTTATCTATACAAATGGTGTTTTTTTTTTCATTTATCATTGTCAATAAAGAAAACTCTTGTTTTTTGTTTGTTTCTTCTGCTTCCCGTGTCTTTTTTTTCTGTCTGTTATTGTATTTCATATTTGGGTATTACACTTCCATACATACACGTATACTATTTTAATGTATTAAATCTCTTTATATTTCTTATTTCTGCTACCTTCCAATAAATTTGACATAAAAAAAAATATTTTTCATTTTTTGTTTATTCTTTTTAAATCCATACTTAGTGTATTTTTTTTTTACCAAGAGTTTCGTCCTACTACGTTTGAGAAATGTCAAATAATCTTTGGCTTTTTTTTTTTCTTCTAATCAACAAAAAGAGAATTTTATATCTATTAGAGTTAAAAGAATATGAATATGGAATATTTTGAAACGATACAAATTGAATGTTCTTTTCAAAAACATAAGAAAAAGAAAATAGACTCTTACAATATTTGTGTATAGATTAATAACAATATTTTGATAGTATTCTTTTGTATTGATACTCAAGTGAGAGTCCTTTAGGTAAATACATAAAGAATATTTGAGATAGAGTATATGCTTATAACTACTTAAAATGTATTAGTCGAAATGATTTTGAATTTTTATAAGTTATACTCATCGATCAAAAGTAGAATCGAACATACCTTCACAAAAGAAATATTATAAATCATGAATTGTATGAATATAGAGTTTTAACTTAGTAATAACATATTTTTTCTTATTTATATTCATTATAAAAGAATACACTTCGAAAGAGATTTTCTATAGTCTGACTTTAATAATGCCAAGATGTTTTTCAAGTCATTCATTGGAACCTTAGAACATCCTGACGCCATTGCGATAACCTAAATTACCATCTATTTATATTTTTATATATACTACATACTTGTATTAGAGGAAGATTGAACTAAAAAATTTTCGACAATATGAGTCTATTTATTCAAAAACAAAACGGAGAAAAGGATATCCTGTATATTGTTACAAAACAGATAATTTATATTAGACTAATAACTATTTTGTTAGAAAAATAAATAAAAAAAAAAATATAGATTTTTGTTTTTTTTTCTTCATTTTACTTTAAATATTATTTTTGTGATCTTTGAACTATTTCTTTCCATTCGATTAATTACTTACCTTGTCCTTCAAAAAGTTGCAATAAGTTACCTTCTTTTTCTTTCTCTCTCTCTCTCTCTCTGATTCATATTGATAGACGCATTCAGAAAAAAATAAGAACAAGAGAAACAAGGCGGAGAGAAAAATCGGAAGCAGGAGAAGAAACAAAATATCGTATTTGTTCGTGCATGCTTACACGTTCACATTCGATTTGATTGTGTATAGATTATATATACTCAGAACGAGTATGTTGACCAAGTAGCTCAACTTCTTTGCTTATTTTCAATTCAGCAATTATTATAGAAACAGAAGAAGAAGAAGCAAAAAAAGATTAGATAGGAAGAAGAAGAAAAAAAAAAGAAAAACAATCCGCCCATATTTCCGACAATATTCTTTCCGCATCGACTAGAAGAGAGAAAAAACAAGCCGATTAACACAATCATCATCGCCTTGTATGCCAAACGTCTCCGGTTTTTATTGAAGATAAAATAAAACGTAGAAGTTTTATTATTATTTTTTTATTCTAGATCATATCTGTCTTGTCCTTTTTTTCTTTTTTTTACATGACGGCTACTGATCAACAAACAACTGATTTATTTCCTCATCAAAATGGACGAAAATCTCCAGCAACTATTTCATGTGTAGCATCAAATGTTGGATCAATAACAGATTTTCTTTTTTCATCACCTTCAACACATTCCACATTACCAACATCTCCAAACATTCCTTCAAATGAAATTCATGAATCATCATCAAATGAATTTCCATCATCATCACTGCCACAAATTCTCATTCATACACCTAGTGAACAATGTATTAATGTAAATCAACAATCATCAGGGAATATCAATCAAATATCAGTAAGAAAAATTTGTATTTTATTTGTAAAATGGAAATTTTTTTTTTTTGTGTCATATTCTAAATAAAGGTATCTGAAAGTGATAATGAACCATTGAATGCAGGAAATAAAGAAAAATTAGGTCATCGTCGTGTTGATGAAACAGGAATTGTTACTTATAAACGTGTGACAGTTGATGATTTAATGAAATCTTTACAAATTGGTCTTACATACGTTCTTGGTAAACATCATCATCCACAACGTCAAGTACTTATACAAGATTTTCAACAAATTGAATATCAAGATTTTCCACCGTAAATATTTTGTTTAATTAATTATTATTATTATTCGAAATTATTCTTTAGGGACGGTTCAAAATCAACACCAATACATCCATATGCTGAATTTCGTTTAAAAACCTATGCGCAAACAGCATTTCGATTTTTTCGTAATGCTTTTGGTGTTGATCCATCATCATTTATGGTATGTTAAATATTAGACATGCAAGAAACCATATATCGACCAGGTGAAACCTGGAATAAAAAAAAAAAAAAGCTTATATTCATTAAATATAAAAGCAAATTATATGACGTCAAACAGAATTAAAAAAAATGCAGAACATAAGATTTCCTTTCGAAAATTATAATCAAATTCAATCGATCTAAGTCGACATTTCAAGTTTGATATACGTGATATATAAAAATTATTGGATTAGTTTAATAGTCATACTTAAATATCACGTAGAAGAGTCGTCATTTTTAATAGAAAAACAAAAACAAAAATAATAAACAACTTTTGAACTGAAATTAAAATAGCAAAATTGAGTTATTTAAACGAGAGAGAAAAAACAATTTTTTTTTACTGAATGGAATTAAGATAATATATCAGGCTTCATGAATTAATATTTACTTTTTTTTTGTCATTTTGGGTTATACAGTATTACTTATTCAAATAAAACAAGAGCAAATAATATCGTTTGACATGTTGATTTAAAATTAACACAAGATGACGTACATAGATACATATATATGAATGTTAGTCTTTTAGGACTACCAATAGTATAATGAATCATATCATTAAATGGAGAACATTTTTTTTTAGAAATAGGATTATCGAATAGAAAAGAAAATGATTACAAATTCATTTTGAAACAGGAAACTAATCTCATGCAATTTTCGAATATTATTGTATCTAAACATTATCTGTTAGTTCATGCAAAAACTCTTGAAAACATAAATCTATTCTTATTAGTTTATCTCTATTTTCTGAAATAGTCTTTTTATTTCTTATTAAAGATCTTACTGACAGAAAAAGTCATAATAAGTCGCATGAAATAATAGTCAAACATTTCTGTCATGTTAAGAAATGACATTTATTAATCAATAATATACAATAGAAGACTATATTAACCTCATCAAACGAACTAATATAAATCCCTAATCTCAATAGAAGATGTCAAGTTTTCTATTATGTCAAAAATGTACAAAGCTTTCAAGTACAAGAACTTATTAGTTCTTATAATATTAAGATGATAATATATCAATTTTCTTTTGAATAGGTTCTTAATTAAATATTCTTATTTCTTATCAATATTTTAGTCATCATTATGTGCTAAAGATTTTCGCGAATTACCAAATCCAGGTGCAAGTGGTTCTATATTTTATATAACAGCTGATGATACATATATAATAAAAACTGTATCAAAAAAAGAAGCACGATTTTTACTTAGTCTATTACCAGGATATTATATGAATTTAACACAAAATCCATTTACATTATTACCAAAATTTTTTGGTCTTTATTGTTATCAAAGTGCTAATAAAAATATACGTTTTGTTATAATGAATAATTTAATACCAACAAATGTTAAATTACATGAAAAATATGATTTAAAAGGATCTATATATAAACGAAAAGCATCAGAAGAAGAACGTAAACGTGATTTACCAACATTAAAAGATAATGATTTTAAATCACTTCATCCACATGGTTTAATTCTTGAACCATTTTTTTATGATCAATTAATGCAAACAATTGAAGATGATGTTCGAGTAATTATTATTACTTTTTTTTCTTCTCATTGAACATTTTCACAATAGTATGAATCATCAGAAAAGATCACATTATAGTATATACATTGGATAATCAGATATAAAAATCAAAGTAGTTGGTACTTTTTTTTTATTTCGAAAGTTGAATAGAACTCGAGCTGTAAGTAATCAACAATTGGCAGGTATTTTTCTAGTCATATATAGATTTTTTCACAGAAAAAAAAAAACATGTGACTCAGTTGTTTTCTTTCTACTCCTCAAATTCTTTCAGTATCGCTGAATATACGTTGACTTGTTGTTGATGATGTTGGAATAGAAATCTCAGTGTTGGTACTAAATGTGATAATTGTGAGTATACACATGAATGTTTTTTTTTTTCTACCACGATAACACTTAATCACCCTTTTGATAATTCACTTTGCTTTTCATACATTCAATTACTTCGCTATGTAGATCATCATCTGTAGATAATTTTCTTTCATCATTATTAATTTTTTGATGTTCTTTTTGATGATTATTCTCCACATCCGGTTTGAGTATGATCTCATGCCTGGATCCGAGCCGACGTCTTTTTTGTTTTTGTTTTTGATACTTGACATTTGAACCGACCCGACAAGTTTGTATCCGTAGTGCTATTTCTATTAATCATTTTAGTAGAAAAACAAAATTTAATTTGACAAATAAATGACGGTGATAGAGCATATGGAAATATCTAATTAATCTAGTCGAATTTTGATGCATTCAGTACTTCTCTAGGACATTATTATCCTATAAATCATTCATTCTATTCCTATATCCTGTTTTTGACAGTCTGTTTTTCGATATAAAATTCAGTTTTATTGTAAACTTGTATCCCCATGGGAAAATATTTTTCAATAATTCTATAGAAAAAAATTTGTTTTTCTTTTGTTTTAGGTTCTTGGTAGTTTTGATATAATGGATTATTCTCTTTTACTTGCTGTTCATAATATAACTGAAGAAATGAAACCAACACAAAATTCATCTTTAGTATCTCCATCATTATTATCATCACCAACAACATCGAAACAAATATCACCATTAGATATGATGACAAATCCTTCATTAAGTATAAATGAAGATATAAGAACAACAGCATCAACTGATAGTGGTATTGCTATGACAACAATACATAAAATACCAACTTATATACAATATATACGTGTTATTGAATTTGTTCGTGCACAACAAGAACCTTCATTACGAACATCATCAATATTAAATACAGAAAATTCTTTATCAGATAATCATATTCATAATGATACTATTATTGAAACAGCAAGTATAAAAACAGTTAAACCAGATTTATCACCTATATTAAATCGAACTATAAATCAAACAAGTGATAATCAATCAATTATATATCGAAATAGTAAAAGTCCAATAAATAATGATATATCATCATCACCATTTCATGTTGGTAATGCTTTAATTGGTGGTGATGTTTGGTACAATCGACAAAATCTTTCACGTCTTGCAATGTATGTGTAATATATATCTATTTGTTTTTTATTTAAATAGGAATGTGCCGATGAATAAATGGTGAGAGAATAATACTGGGTTAGCTTGCTATTTTTATGAATTTATGCTTTGTATAACTATGCGAGAAAACAAAAAATAACGCATTCTTTATTAGCTATGAGATCAATTGGATATTGGGAAGACTTGAGCTAATTATTTTGGGTTGTTTTTATTTTCCGAATATGAAAAAAAAAAAACTATATGCTTATTATCTTGTTATATAATATAGGGCTGGTATACCAGCTATAAATCAAAATGGTGATTTATTATTATTATATGTTGGTATTATTGATATTCTACAAAATTATCGTCTTCGTAAAAAACTTGAACATGCATTTAAATCTACATTAGTGACGCGAGTATGTTGAATATATCTTGTTTTTTTTTTGATTTAAAGAAATCAATATGTATATATATATATATATAGGAAGAAATATCTGTTTGTAATCCAAGTCATTATGGTGATCGTTTTGTCAGATTTCTTTCACGAAGAGTATTTCGTAAAGGTATGTAGGATTTCTTATAGATTTAAAATTTTAATCATTAATTGAGAAAACAAAATTAAATAATTTATTAAAATGTATAAATATCTTTGAAAATATTATTCGAAACAAGACTATACATCGAATTATAGGATTATTGTTTTTGAACCATAATGAATTATTTACATAGTTATGATTTTATGCATTAATAAAAGTTCCTATTTCATCAGTACATAATTGAAATATGATTCTATAAAATCATATTTACTAAAGAGAAACCTTATCCTTTTGTTTCCGCAAGCTCTCAAAAGCCTTGCTACATTCATAAATTTGCCAAAAGCGTAAAAAAACACTTTTTTCTACTATCGCTCATTGAATTTAGATGTTGCTTCTGTGACATCTATGAAAAAACTTCAGGCGCATGTCGTCTCAAATGTTCACAAAAAAAAAATATGAAATTATTAACTAACGGCAAAACATGTCTGAGTATCAAAATGCTTTTGAGTTGAGACAATATGCATCACGTTGGTTTTAATTAGCAATGCATACGTTGAAAAGTATTCAGGTTAATAGCTTATTATTGTCATGATCCGCCTCAGAAACATCTGCAAAATATGAATTTCGCATTTTAACTTGAAACTATACGTATAGATAGAATTTAATAAGAATAGTTTATTGTAAAAGCTTCATATCTTTTGAATGCACTTATTTTAAAATAGAAGCATTGACATTTACTGTTGCACATAAGTGGCGTGAAAAACATGCTTTGACTATAACTGTATCTTTGAATAGAAACAATCAAAACATCTGAAAGTTTTACTATAAATTATTCTTATTAAGCTGCGTCTCTATGCAAAGTTACAAGTTGAAATTCGATATTCAGCTTTCTTGATGTAGACTACGGCATTCTACTAAAAATATCGTAAAGATATAGTATCTCGACATTAATAAGCTATTCGTACAAATTCTTTTCCGAGCAGTTATAGCATCATTAGAAACTATATGATGCATATAGTCTTGACTCAAAAGCAATTTGACACCTAGAAATATTTTCCTTGTAATAAGAGTCAAAAGACTAAAAACCTGCAGAAAAGAAGAACCATAGGTTTGAAGTTAATTTAGATTTTTGTAACATTTGTCGTTTAAAAGGAAGTAGGATCTCATCTTAATGAATTTCGATCTTTAAAACAGTTATTTAATGATTTCTTCTTTAGGAGGTCCAACTGGTAACACATTACTGTCGGACACTCAATCCAATACAGATCGAGTTACTTTACATAGTAGTAGGTAAATACTATCTATCATACACATGTGGCTTCTTTTTTTTTGTAATTAAGTCTAATTAATAAAACTTTATGTTTTTTTCTTTAGATTATTGAATGCATCATCATATCGTTCAGGAACGAGTGATGATGATGATTCTTCAATAACAAATAATAACAATGAAGCGCAAAGTATAAGATCTTGATCTCAATTTTCATATGTGTGTGTGTGTGTTTTTTTACAATTGAATATTATTTATCCCTTTTGTCTTTCTTTTTTCAACGTACGACTCAACATGATCTCGTCAATGTTGCTTTCAGCTTGATTTCTTTCGTGTGTTTTTTTTTTTGCTCTTTTGTTTAATTTTCGAAAGAAACAAATTATCCATGCCCTGTCTATTTGTTTATCTGGTGAAGTTTGTTTTTTGTAGTGTTGTCTATTTAATGATACACAAGACATCTCTTGTTTCTTTTGTTTTTCTTTTTTTTTGTTGAACTCTTTGCTTTTTCTTTTTTGAAATTGTTATGCACTCTTATGTAAATTTATATTACAACAAAGCAAATTGAGAGTAAAAAATGATGAATAAAAAAGCTCATTTCGATCAATAGAAATTTCTTTTGTTATTAAAGTTTATTGAATAATTGACATGATGAAATTTCTTGTTTTTCTTTTGTAATTGTTTTCAAAAAATAAAAAATAAAAAAAAGAATTATTTATGCATTTTATTATATGAATTTAATTCTACGTATTATTTCAATTAGATATAATCAAACAAAATTGTTTTACTAAGTGTTAGATCTAATGAACCTAACTCATTAATCAGTTAATAGTTAAATATGAATTACATGGCAAATATTATCTTCAACTTTTCAATGTAAAGATATTCTTCAATTATTTGATTATTCTTTGTAGATGTTGTAATTAGTATATGTGTTTTTTTTTTAATGAACTATATCAAAGAGTTCAGTTTTAGATACTTAATAAATAAGTGATTTATGCAAGTAAGAAACGAAGTTCTTTTCTTTAAAAGATATTTCAATTTAAGTATAAGAGTGTTCAGTAGAGATTTACATCGAATCAAGAAAATTTTTCGGAATTCGACTAAAGAATTTTATACCATTTCATCCTATCTAATACTAATGTAATAGATGACTGTGCATGTTATAAAGAAATGTTTACTCTTACAATCTGTTTGTTCATAAATAGATTAATCGTTTTTGTAGCTAGCATAATAAAACCAGATCCAGACCTTTTTTCTTTGAAAAAATTTTGGCTATGAAGGATTATAGTGAATTTCTGATGGCATAGACTCAAAGAGTAAACATTTTGCCTATAAATAAAATACATTTTGGAATAATGAATCAGTAATGAAGATCATGGAATAGGTCATAATGCTTTGATTGAGTTCAGACATGTGTTACGCTATTGTAAAGATTATAGAGTACAAAACTTTGAGATTACTAACAGTGCACACTCTCTTATATCGAATGAATTTCCAAACTAAACTGAACAAACTCTATTACTAAAACAAGTCATTTGAATAAACAAATTCATCAATATAAATTGCGTTTTAAGTTTAAGAAGAACTATTTTTATAAGATAATTCTAACCTCTTAAACTGAATTAGACTCAATCATGAATGATAAATTCGAGGATTCGAATACAAGTACGGTTGAGGAAGAAAGAAAAAACAAAATGTCACTAAAAAATCTTTACATAAAATGCTAATCGAGCAATTATATATTTGAGTATCGAATAAATATTTTTCAATACTGTTATTAACAAAAAATTTCGATTTATAACATTTTTCATAAACTGACGTGAAATTTATTTTCATAAAACTTGATACTAATCAATTTTCTTTTACTATACTGATCTAGGCCTTGTTTATTCATGCTCAAGGCATACAGTGATTTTTACATGTCAATGAAAATGTTCTATAGGTCACGTCGATCAGAGATTTTTTGTATGATAGTTTTCTTATAATATTCTTTCTGTCTGATTAACTTAGTAAATGTTAGATATGGTTGCCAATTTTAGAAGAATATATTTTGTAGAATGAAGCATTCGAGATAGAAATGATTAACACTAATTTGAATGTAACTGAAATATGAAACTATATATACATATATATATGTATGTGGGTGCTTCAATAATTTATAATGGATAAAATGATTGAACTTTTATTTTACTAAAAATGTCGAATTAATATTAAAAACATTTATTCAAGACAATATTTGAGAAACACAAATTAATCTTTTAATATAAAGAAAATATTAATAGAAACTTAGCATTTATCTTTACGGATTAAAATAGAAAACATAATCAGTCAGTTACCATAACGAACCAAAAAAACTTAATATTCACTCATAAAAGCAACATTGTTCTCTTTTTTTACATAAACATCTGAATCTTTTTGTTCTGCATTTTAATATTACTACAGACTATGTCTCAAAAGAATCAGATGAAAAAATTGTTAACTACTTTAAATAGTATCTTTCATAGATATTAATCTTCTTAACAAGTGTGTTCTAAGCCTAATCACATAAATATTAATAATAAATAATCAGTAGAATATATCTTCATACAAATCATTTTACATTTTACTATTTTTATTTCTAGATAAATTTTTAAAATGGATAATCGAGACTTTTGGCCATATATTAGAGTTGCAAAATTAGTAAGTGTTCTATTTTTGGAAAAAAATCAAAAAGGAAAAGATAAAATAAATCATAATTCATATATTGTAAATATTTCTCATGAATTTGCGGATCACATAAATTTCGTCAGATGGAATTTCAATAATTGCTGGAAGAATATTTACTTATTTTACGTACAGCCCTCGCTCTCACCTCATGCTGTGTAGGCGTATGAATCACGTCAATCAATATGTGTATGGACCGATTTTGAAGTAAACATATACTGTCGAAAGTCCGTTGTGAAAAATCAATATAAAAAAAACTTTCTTTTTCTTATGGAATGATTTCTATGTTTTTTCTTCAGCCTGAATTTGATCCATCATTTATTTCATCATCACCATCATCATCATCTTGTTCTCGATCTCAATCTCGTCTTTCATCACTTTTGACGTGGCTATTTAAACAATGTCGATCATTTTATCGTTATTGTTATGTACATTTACATGATTTAATTTTATCATCTTTATTTGGTTATTTAACATTAAATGAAAAATTATATGTTGCTATACATGAAAATGATTTACATAAAGCTCGTAAATTATTATCACATGGTGCATCACCATCATTTTTACCTGCTGATTATAAATCAATATTTAAACATTTAATAAAAAATAATAATGAAATTCAAAATCATTATATAGAAACAAGTCTTTTTTCTTCTATACTTGCTAATGATAGTATGTTATATATGGCTGTATCAAATGGTAATTTTAATTTAGTTAAAGAATTAATTCATTATCATGATTATGGACAAATTGGACAACATACTGAAGTTGTATCATTATGTTTAGCAGTTAAACGTGATTATATTAATATTGTTCAATATCTTATTGATTATGGACATATTAATCCAAATGATTGTGTTCAATCAGGTTGTAAACATTGTAAAAGTCATACAGATGATATACAACGTTATCAATTTCCTCTCTATCGTAAATAATTAATAATTATTTTTTTTTTTCATTTTATAAGAACTATTTCTTTGGTTTTAATAGATGCTTGTCGTGGAAATCATTTAAAACTTGTCAAATATTTAATTCAAACAAAAAATTGTGATATTAATCAATTAACAACATCATATGAAACATGTTTACATGGTGCTATTTTAGGTGCTATAGAAAATCGTTTTGATACATCATTTAACAATCAACAACGTTATCTCATTGTTAAATATCTATTAACAAGATTTAATTGTAATCCTAATCTTGGTATGATACACTTTTTTTTGTTTAAGAATACCACTCCCACCTTCTATCGTGGTTCAAAAACGAATCCAACTTTTTCATGCGAAAATATGTACCAACGCTCTATTTCTTCGACCTGATTTTTGTTTCACATGTAGTATAGATTGTTTGCAATGAAAAAGTAAAGAGAAGACCGCATCGAACAGTGTCTAGTATCTGCAAAAGAAAATTTTTTTTATTTGATCGAACATAGCATCTCAGAGAGAAACAGGAACTATTTTGATTTCAGTGTCTCATAGAAGACAGCATTCGGAAACTTTGAGTTGGAAATAAGAATAAATTTCCAAATTTTTCTGATAGTAGACGATTATTCAATAGAATATAGTTGTTGAGGAAAGTTAAAATTTCACATCAAAAATTTCTTAGATTTGATTAAAAGCAATTTAAAAAAAATAAGTCTTTTCATTGGTTTCAATATCTGAACTATTTTCAATAGTCTTGATTTTCAGATCTTTTCTAGCTAAGTAATGATAAAACTCTCATATATAAGGATAGTAAACTTTTGTTAACTATTTCATATGTCCAAATTATAATTCCATAGAAAAATTTCGTTTATTCTCATGCATAAATAAAGATTCTATGTTTTATACTACACAAGAGATTTGTCTTGCAAGTTTCATGACTTATCACACCTACAGTTTCCAAACATAGTTCTGATTCAATTACCTAAAATGATAGAGTAAACAATTCTATGTAAGAAGAAATATCTTTCAGCTTTCTATGAAGTATTTTGGCCAAGATACATAAACCTTACGTAAGCAACAAAAGTCATTCTTATCGAAATTTAACATCAATTATTTCTCTTCTTTTTATGCTATTTTCAATTAAATATTAGTAATTTATTGAAAATTAGTGATGCTTCATATCTTGATGAAATACTTCATCAAATATTAAATTAAAGACAAATGACATATCAATAAATACAAGAAGAACAAGCAAACAATTATTTTTTTTCTTCCTTTCTTTAATATTATCTATTGAAGAATGACTAATATTAAAGAAAGGAAAAAGAAAAGGTTATTAATTTTAAATAAATTATTAATACTAAATTCAAAATAAAATCAAAGAAGAGAAAAACTAGAAATTAATTTTTATCTTCAAAAAGTTGTGTTAGAAATAAAATTCTCTACTCATATTACTATTTGGATTCTTTGTAACATTTACAACAGAAGAAAAACATTAAAAATAAAGAAACTGTAAAATTACTATACTTATAAAATTAATTCTTCTTCAATGAGTTCAATAAAATGTTGATCCTTTCAATCAATACTCAGATTATTTTAGAATCATTTTTTTAAAGCATACAATTTTCTATACTTTATTTTGAATAGGTCTTAATCCATTATGTGTTAGTCTTGCTCATGATAATATCTATGATTATACTAGTTTATTACTTCAGCATAATTGTGATATTAATCGACTTGGTTGGAATCTTTATGAAACAACAAAAACAATACATCAACAAAATAATCATTTACCTTATTTTCTTGATCATCCATTAAATATTTGTTTACGTCGTTTATGTCTAACACATAATAATACAACAATATCTGATCATTCATATCATAAAAAATATGCATTACAATTAATTAATATGAATTCAAATATTTATGCAATGTATGATTATGGTTCAATTTATCCATTTTTACTTGCTGTTCAAACCGGTGATAAAACAATTGTTGAAGTAATACTTAAACAAGCAATATTACAAATAAATTTAGATATTATTGAACCACTTATTTATGCTTGCACAAAATCATTTTATGATATTGTTCAAATTCTTGTTGATTTTGGTTTTAATCCAAATACAATAATGATTAATCGAGATTATACAACATTTAATAATTGTAAGATATTTCTTCAAACTATTGTAGTTTAGAAGTAAATAGACAAGATTCTTTATGTGGTTCAAAACACCAAAAAAAAAACAAACAATATGTTGACGTCATTAAATAATCAGAATGAGAACTCGATTAATGAAAACTCTTTTTTTTTCCATTCTAGTGGATTTAAATTCGACAAGTTCATCAGATTTTTTACGAAATCTTGATCGTTATTGTACATTTCCTTTACAAGTATTATCAACAACAACAACATTACATTCTTTATTATTTCCAATACAAAACAATTGTACTTGTTTATCTATAAATTCTGAACAACAAATAACATCATTATTAGCTTTATCACATATGTCAACATGGTTATTTCATCCTGATGAATATGATTCAACAATCAAAACAATTAAAAATCTTGTTTCTCATATTCCAATTAATTTTTCAATTCATCCAAATCAAGTTGCATTTTATTATGCTTTATTAAATGAACATATGCCAATTATTTATTATTGTTTAGAAAATTTATGTCCTATAAATCTTCTTCATAATACAATTGAATTTACAAATTCTCCTTCAAAAACTCATTTTTCATATACATTATTTCATTTAATATCTGTTTGTTGTCGTTTAACATCAAATAATCAAATAAAACGTATTTTATTTGACTCCTATGCAAAAGCAATATTACGCATTAATACTTATGACCGTTCATCATCAATGGCAAGTGTTTTAGCTTATATGCAACTATGGTTTAGTGATCAAGATTTTGTTTATGATCAGATTTTATTTGAACATCTTATGTCTTTACCATATGTTGAAGATATAATTCTATTACATGATGAAAAAAAATTACATTCATTATTTGGTGCACATTATTATCGTGTTATTGAGCGTAAACCACGTTCAAGACCAATGTATACACTTAAACAAATATGTCGTTTAAAAATTCGTCATCATAGTCAACTTTATTGTGAAAGTCAACAAATCAATATGTTAATAATAATCTCGCATTTTAATTGTTTACCAAAAATTTTACTAGCCTATTTATTTTATACAAGAACAAAATCAAATTCATTAATCGATTATTTATTAAATAATAGATCTTGGAACGATATTCAGTGGATGTAATGATTGCTAGAAATAACACCAAAACAAAAAAGGAACAAATTATTTTATTACTATATTTTTTTTTGTTTTGCTTTATATTTATTTCAGAAATATTTTACATTAATATGTAACAGAGATTATATATATATATATTAGTTTATAGATTAAAAAACAAAAAACATCAACAATGGCTTCTATGTCACCATGCACAATAGAAAAAGATGTACTTGATGCAATGAAAAAATTTAGACGATTATCGAATAAATCAACAATGGCTATGTTATGTACGTCAATGAAAAACAAAAAAAACAAATATTTGACGAGATAAAGATAAATAAAAATATGTTTTTGTTTCTTTTGTTTATAGTACGATGTGATATGAAAACAAATCAAGTCGTGATTGACAAAGAATTAAAAGTAAGTGCGAAAATTACATAAGAGTATTTTACATTGTTTGAAGAGTATCGTTAGAATGTTAATGTAGATAAATATATTGGTTAAGATAGCATCGGAATTCTTTATGTAATCGATTGTCGATGAATATTGCTACAAGAGTAGTTTATGATGGTTTATTTAAATATAATTAGATTTATTCATTATTTTTAAAATGTCATATCTTATTTTTTTGCAATTAATGAGAAAACGTTCTCAATTGTTAAAGTACTTTTCGTTTCAAAACAGAGTTTTTCATTATATACGAAAATCTGATGGAATAACCATTGGTTCAAGCAAACATTGACGAGAATTATATGATATTTTATTGCTCATTAGAATCAACGATAACATGAATATAAGACACAATTGTTTTTATAAAATTAATATGTAGATACGAAGCTTTCAATAAGTAAAAGATATGTTTTCGAAACTATCGACGATAGCAACTTAATGTTTTCAACAAAAAAATCATGATCAATGTTGTTTAATAGAACATGAACTCTAACATTTTTGAAAAAAAGAAAGCTTAAGTGATAAGTAATTGAGACTCAAGATTTTCATTTTTGTAATCTCAAATGAATAATTATCTACTAATGAGTAACTCATCAGGGAGCTAATGTCACCATAAGCCATAGTCAAATTGCCAATTAAAATTTGCTCATCAAGATCGAATGACGTATTATATATATAAAGGAAAAAATAGTCCTAACAGAATTTATTGATAGTAGTACATAAATAATGTGAATTCTTCTTGATCAATACATTAAAAATAGATTAATATCGACATGTGAATTATTCCGTTTTGTTCTTATGAGGAAAATTCTCCAACAGATCAATTACTTTTGAGTCGATACTACGCAAATGAGTTACAAAATATCTTGAAAAGAGATCTAGTTTTTTCTGTGATAAACCAAGGCATTCGTTTAAAAAACTGCTGTTTACTATATCAAAATAAAAAATCTGAATTTTATATTTAAATTATAGGATATGAGTGTTGAAGCATTAATCGATGAATTACCAAGTCGTGAACCTCGTTTTATTTTACATAGTCATGAATTAAAACATGCCGATGGTCGAGTTCAATATCCGCTTAATTTAATTTTATATATACCTGATGGATGTGGAACAAATAATCGTTTTACTTATGCATCAACAGCAAATTCTGTTTCCGAAGCATCAGGCATTACTCGTGTATGTTTTATTTTTCTAAAAAAAAATAATTTAATAATTCAATCTTGTACTTCTATTCATTTAGATTATTGAATTTCGTGAGGATATATCACCGGAATGGCTCAGTAAAGAATTACAAAAAACTTACTAATGAATTATTCAATTAAACAATTTAGATTTTTGTTATTACTTAATTTTCGCATGTAATCAAAATTCCAAAATTTTGTAACTTATTAGTCTGATATTGAGTATTATGTATCAGAGAATAAAAAAAAAGAAAAAATTGATTTCTCTCTTTGTTTGTTTTTTTCTTGTAATTGACATGTGACTTTATTTATTCTCAAAAAAAAAATAAAATAAAATTACCAAATGATCCAATGATCTAAATAAGAAGCTAAAGGTAAAAGATGTTCATTAAATTTGTTTGTTTGAACAACACAACAATCAACAGATCCTAAATTTTTATCAATTTCAAATTGTTCATCGATTGTTATTTCAGAATTATCGGTTAAATCAATACGTTCGATCATTTTTGTTGAACGACCTGTTTCACTATTATAACCACCAACAATATATAATGAATTACCTAAGCAAAGAAATAGTTGTTAAAATTGAAAGACTTTTTTCTTTTTAATATGATCTTCTAATTCATTTTATCTTTAGATTGATTGTAATAGAATCTTGTAAAGTCACTCTAAATATATCTGTACAAGCATATCTGAATATGTAAGAAACTTCAAATGTTTTCTCTATGTCAAGTTATCTTTACTAGCTATAACAGGTGATGATTACGTATCTAGATTAAAGTCCACCATTGTCAAAACCTTCGCACTCCAAAAAAGATAAATTTCACTTCCAACGAGAAAAAACAAATATTTTTTCTTATCGTCGTTTTATCGACTTTCAACTTATCATTCATATGACTTTGATTGATAACACCTATTGAATGTCGTATTTTAGATTCACTGAGCTCTACGTAATACTTATGTGAAGAAGAGCAGTTGGTAAAATTTATTTCGAAGATTCTATTCTAATACCTTTTCGCTATTGTGTGAAAATATGCATCATTGAATTATTTGAAAGAATGAAAAAGTATTTTCAGTGTTATATTGAGTAGAAAAAAAAGAAGAAAAGATATAATTTATATTAAAATTACAACGTATATACATATTTATCATTCATCACGTGTTAAACGTAAAATTTTCATGCTTATGTTGATTTGAATATGACTTAGACTATCTTAACTATTTTAATATTCTTATATTACAGAAAGATAAGTGAAATCAACATACATAATTGAAATTCTTTATCTAACTATGACAGATACTATTTTATTATTCGAAGAATATAAAACGTATGCTTGTATATGTCCATGCTATAATTAAAGGTAGGTAGATGTGTTTTCTCAAAAACTTGATAATGATAATCGTTAGCGAGCTATAGCTTCCAACAGAAGAGAAATACAAGTATATTTTTCTTATTATAACATGTAAGACAAAAAGTAATTTTAAAATCTATCATTTTCGTAAAACATACAAGAAAAAACTTATATTAAAAAAAAAAGTGTTTATTTTCGATGTAACGTTTATTTTGACATGTGCTTGAGTATTTTGAAAAAATGACGGATTTTAAAATAATTATCTCTTATATGGTATCAGATAAAAATACGTTCAAAGTTCTTCTCTTTCAATTTTTGAAAGCCGTAAGTCGCTATTAATTGAGAAATAACAATTACACTCTTTTTAATGTTGACGCAGATATTAATTTTTTATTTTATATCGTTCTAATTAATGTAAGTCATTAAAAAAAAAGTCATAATGACCCTACCGTTTTTTTCCCCTCAAAGAAAAACAACACACCTTTGTCAAATATGGCCACTTTGTTTTTTTGTTTTTAGTATAAGAAAATCATGGTTAAAATAAATTCATGAAAAAAAAAATTTTCTACTTTTTACCTAATTGAAAATAACCACAGTCTGTACGTGGATGTTGCAATTGACTGTTAAGTTCTTCCCAAACAGGTGTACTGTCTGATGATGGATTATTAATACGAGCAATTTTATGAATATTATGAACATCTTCACCATTTTTTTCACATCCTATACTTAGAAAGTAACAAAATTGATACCAATTAGAATTCAGTTTTGCTTACCACCAAATATAAATACAGTATTGTTGATAAAAGTTAAACAATGTTGTTGACGTGGATCAGGTAATGTAAACGTTGTTAATGAACGTTTCCATTCATTTGGACGTGGATCAACAATACTTTAAAAAAAAAAGAAATGAATTTCAACAATAAAAATTAATTAAAATAATTCATTCACTAACATTAGTTCATTTGTTGATTGAGCTTCGAGTAATGAACTAACACCACCACATGACCATAATTTTCCATTAATTGTACAACTTGCATGATTTCGTCTTGGTTTTGGTAATGTACCTACTTCTTTCCAACGATCAATTGTTGGATCATAAGCTTCAACTGTTTGTATAATCGCACCTTTAAGACCTTCTCCACCAAGTACATAGATTTTTGAATCAAAAGTGCTTACAGAAAAATTAATTCTAAGAGGAAAAGAAAAGAATAAAAACGATAAGAAAATTTTTAGTACCGTGGAGCTCGCATTGAGTCACACGTACGCCAAAAATCAATTTCAGCATCATATTTGAAAACAGTACATGACAAACGACCTGTTGATGCGTAACGACCTCCGATAATATAAACTGAATTTTTAAAAGAAATAGCTCTAATGTATAAAAAAAAATTTAATAATTCTAATTCAAAAAAAAGTTCTAGTTCATTAAGGTTTTTTCTACCTGTAATCAACAAGATCACGCATAAAATAAAAAGTTGCTGTTAATAACATCGGACAGATACGTTCTTCTCGATGTGCCATTAAATATGGTATATCACATGATGGTTGATTACGAGAAAATAATAAAATAAATGTTACTTTTTCTTCATTTGACTTTTGTGACGTCATGTGTTAATAATGTTTAAATTAACAAATTTATGTATATTTTTTTATTCTATAGTTTCAAATACAAAAACTTTCTGACAAGTCTTCAATTGTTTCGTTTTTTTACATTGATTCTCTCGTTTTTCTTTTTTAAACACATGTGGTTTCGAAGAATAACAACATCAATTGCAACAACAAAACATTGAGATACATTTAAAAACGCATACATAGAAGCATTCCGTTTCTTTTTTTTTTTTTCATGATGATGATGATGATCATGGTTACTATCGTTGAGTGAGAAAAGAAAAATGAAAATAAATCGGTCGATTTTTACTCTATGCTTTAAAAGAGGACAAGAAAAAGAAATCGGTGTATGACTGGCGTTATTTTAACAAAAAGAAATTAAATTGAGAAAATGTTTCTAACAGCAACCATATAAAATCTATTTCAATAAAGAATATATATATGACACATGTCTATATAATTACAATCATCGAAATTAAAAAGCCTACGCCTATTCAATGCATACGTAAACGAATATATTTGTTTAGTAACCTATGCGTCAGAATTTTATCACCTTTTATACATCATAAGTCAAGATAAGATATTCATTATTCTGTTTGTCTTGTGAAGTTTCGATGTTGTTATTATGTTATGTTTGTTAGGTCATTAAAACTTTACGAAAAAAAGCACAGCATAATTGGCATCAGTTTGCATGCAACATCTGTGACAGTTTTGTTTGATGTCATGACACAAACGGAAATTTTGTGATGAAATATATATATATATTACACAAAATAATTGCAATAGGTATAAAGGAAAAAATGATTGGGAAAGAGGGGAAAAGGGTTGAATAAAAGAAATGTAAAATATTACAGTGTGGGCTGAAGACAAACGAGACGCGTAAGAAGCAAGAAAAAATGCATCATGAGTCAAAAGAGTAGCTTTTACGTGCGCTATTGGCTTGCTTCTTTTTTTTTTACCCCATTTTATTTTTGCTATTTTACGGGTATAAATCATAGGTAAGAGAAAACAACAGCATAGCCATATATTCTTGTTTTCAACACTATTCGCCTACTGCCCCATTTATTGATAAGCAAGTGTACTCGGGCCCATCTAGAAGTGACCACAACATACGAAGCATAGTTTCTCAATTTTTGGTATAGAACAAAAAGATAAGGTATTGGCGATTGTGTTATCGAAAAAAAACCAAGAGCAAATATTGGATTTTGTTTTTTGTTGTTTTTCTTAATATCGAACACTGAAGAGACTAGTAAAAAAATAGAATGATTCTGTTATTTTTTTTGACACGTTGATGATACTCAATAAACGCCAGGATCAATATGTAAAAACGAAACGAGAAAAAAAACACATCTGTATGACTCAGGCAAGAAAACTCGTGATTAGAAGACAATAAATTTTGCTTCTTGGTGAAAATAACATTTAGTAGATGAAAGCTCCATTTTATATTTTCAATAGAGCATTACTATTTGTGATTGTATCCGAGGTTAGTTTACTTCTTTTAAGAGTCATTCAATTAATTTAAATCGTACAAGTATCAAGTTTAGAATGTTAGATAGACTACATTCAATTAAATGACTTACAACTTAGACAATATTAGATTCGAATCATTGCAACATATGATCCTAGTTGTAAAATATCAACAATTTTCTATAGGTTCCATTTAATAATTAAAACGAGTTAAGTCTAAAAATACTTCTTTGTTTTTCGGTTCTTTATCTAAGAGACGTTTATTTTTCAAGCACCAGATGCTTATCGCGATGCTTCTGATAAAGAAGTATTATATATTCACACGTAATAGCTTAATACATGCGGTAGTTTTCTATTCAAAAGGAATAATTAAAAATAAAAAGAAGAGGGCACAAGTACTACTGGTCTATTACGGTCGATCACATCTCTATAAATTTTTATATATCGGTGTCAGAGAATAAATATTTGTCGAACATAAATTATATTCATTTAATAGCAACTGATTCAGGTAATAATATTTACATATTACATATAAAAATTATACCCTTGAAATCAAAGAATAGATTTTGTTCACTGTCCAAAAATATCATTTCTATTTGTATTACATCATTATATCTATGTATGACATCTATCAAGAAGACGTAGTTGTTTTTTTTCGACGATATTATTTGAAATATTCGTTTTTATATTAGTCATTAATAATACAAATATAACAAATTATTATTTATATATTTTCGTCTTCTATCTATATTTTTGTCCCTAATTAGTACATAAGAAAGAAGTATCAGTTTTCAGTAAACAAACAAATATGTCAAAAAAAAAACGAATAATATTGACTGTAAATAACCCTTCGGAAAGAACAACAAGAAAACGAGAAATTTCCTTTGAGAAATATTCGATTTATTGTGTAGGTCATATTAACAACTAATAACTTCTTTTTTGTTTTGAATATTATTTCTTTTTTTTTTTTGTTACAGGTATGAATCCTTTTGTCAATGATTTTATATTGGTTGAAAAGAACCTAAATATGTTTTCTAATGTTGAAAAGTCTACTTCAAATTCGAACAGTTTATCTTTTATGAAAAATATTACTAGTTGTACAAGTACTACTGTTAATTTAACAATTAAATATCCTTCATCAGAAAGACGAATATCTTTAACAAAAGCATATAGTTGTTCAGATGCAATGTCTTCAAAAATAAATGGAAATTGTTTATTTATAACACCAAAACAATTTTTTGAATTAATTTCGGAAAATTCAAATATACATGAACATAAATCATATCCTATAATTGATTGTCGTTCACAAATAGATTTTGGTTGTGAACATATACGTTCATCATATAATGTTAATTGTCGAGCAAAAATTATGGCAAGAAAATTAATATCAAAACGTTTAGAAGATGTTGAACCAAATTTAATATCATCATTAAATGATTCTGATATTGTTATTCTTTATGATCAATCAACAGATGAACGAACTGAAGAAAAATTACGTTCATTACCAATATATCTTGTTATACAAGCAGCAAAAAAATCAAATAAAATAGTACATATTATTCAAGGTAAAAATCAATAACAAAAAAAAATATATATTTATATCTATATGTATATCTTAGGTGGTTTTGATGCAATTAAAAATCAATATCCACATTTAATTGAATCTGCTTGTGAAATAATATCAGAAGAAAAACATGAACAAGATCATTTACCATCTACTCCTGAAACAGTAGATAAAGAAAATTTTACTATGACTGAAATTTTACCTCGTATATTTGTAGGTATGTACTTATTTTCTTGAAATTTCAATAAATACTACACTTATTGATATAGTAAAAATTTTATTGATAAATAAATCAAATAGATGACAATATAATTCATTGAATCGAATAATTTCAATACATTACGTCATTCAGCAAATATGACGTATAGAATAAATAATTAAAATATGAAACTTTTTATATCTTTAAAATGAATATGATAAGAAAAGAAAAATAAAATACTATATGATAATTTATTTAGGTAATATACTTGATGCTCAAAATCTTGATCGTTTAAATCAAAATGGTATAACACATATTGTAAATTCAACACCTGATTTACCACTTTTCTGGGAAAAAAACTATCAATATATGCGAGTTGATGTATTGGATTTACCATCTGAAAATATTCGAAAATATTTTGATAAAACTTTTCAATTTATTGGTTAGTTAACAATTGATTTATTTGTTAGAAAAAAAAAAATTTTTTTTTTTTATAAATCTAGATGAAGCATTGCATACAAAAAACAATAATGTTCTTGTTCATTGTTCAGCTGGTATTAGTCGTAGTCCAACTTTAGTACTTGCTTATATGATAAAAAAATATAATATGACATTAGATGAAGCATTTAATAAAATGCGTCAATTACGTCAAATAGTTGATCCTAATATTAGTTTTATTGTACAATTACGAGATTGGGAGAAATTACATCAAATGACAACAACAACAACAATTGAAACAACTGATGATAATAATAATATGACCTGTAATGGGACAAGATCAACATCAAGTAGTATTTATTGTGGTTCAACATCAAAAAGTAAAACAGATAAGAAATCACGTACAGAATCAGCTATTATTGTTAACTAGTAATAATAAATTTTCTCAAGAATGACACTAATAGTTGATTAAAAAAAAAAACAAATCTATATATTTTTTTTGTTTTCTTTTCAGTTTTCTTTTATTTTGGTTTCGTATTTTTACATCTATTATCAATTCTGAAAAATGTATATAGATATATATGTAAACTGAAAAGACACAGCATCTTTTCTGTAACCCTTGTTTTGCGGAAAAAAAAACAAACTCATCTGCGGATACAAAGTAACGCATTTCTTTTTTTCTTTTTTCTCTTGTTAATACAAGACCTAGCTTGTTTTCTATTATTATATACATTCGTATATATAGAATAGAGAAACACTTCTTCAGTTCTTCCATGTTGGTTTTTTTTTGCTATGAAATTATCTTTTTTGCGTTCTTAATTCCTTTTTTTTTTCGTTGTAGTCGATTTTTATTGTTGTATATTAATATGAAAGTGTGATGATAGAGCAAAATAACCTTGTCTTGCTTTAAGCGTTCTTTGTGCGTTTTGTATTTCGTAAGTCGATCCTTTAGACGATATTATTTAAATTTTTTGTCGTGTTTATTTTTTTTCATTCAAAACTGTACTATGATTATAACAAAAAGAAAAAAGAACACAGCATGATGCTTTGGTTTTTTTTAGCAATCAATCGAAATAGAATATTAAATGAACAATATTCAAAAAAAAAAAAGAGAAAAGATTTTGTCTAATAAATTTTTCAAATAATGAATAGTATAATGATTTATTATGAAGATCTTTTTTGAATAATATAAAATAAATTCTATTGTTTTTAACTCTTGAAAAAGATTTATTTTAGTTGTTGTGTTTCATTCACTATTTGATTTCTATTTAATCAAATACAAAAATTATTCATACATGTTCATGAATAAATAACAATAACATACAAATATGTTTTATGTATTCATGGGTAAAGTTTGTCAAAAACAAACAAAAAAACAGTTGCTCGCCATATGCAAATCTCGGATAATCTATCAGCAATAATTACAAACTTATATATCACGTACATAAAACAGCTGTATGTCATGCACAATCACAAAATTTTTCAGAATATTAACTATCGGTAATAATCTTTCACAACATAAAATCTATATTCATTCGTACTCTTCATATGTAATTTTCAATCTAGAAAATGAATCGAAGTTCATCAATCTCGTTCATCTCCTACGATTCTGTATCATGATGAGAGTAGATGTTCGTTATTGAATTATGTAATCCAAATCTGCACATTGGTATCCTTGATAATCATATATCTTGGTATGTGTGTGCTTATAAATTATCTTTTTATCATTCTCTTGAATAATCCATGCATATAAAGTCATTATAGTCAAATAAAATTAATGTTTTTTTTCGAACTTAGATGTGATAGTCATCATCCTTGTTTTCATGGCGGACAGTATTAAATGTAAGAAAAAACTGTCATCGAGATAGGATATGAGTGTGAATATAATTAATTATATAATGATTATTAGCTATCATTTTTGGATATATATATATGATAAAACTTTTTGTTCAAGGTGCACCTTCTAAAATCGAATATTCCGTTGGATATTTCATATGCTTGGGTGTATTAAACGACATAGGTGTTCTATTATACAAAGAGAAAAGCATGTATTCAATCAGTTCATTTAAGATTAATGAACAAATGTTCTAGTGACGAACTATCCAAGAAATAATCACCCCTTGTTCTTCGATAGTTAATCACAAGAAAAACCTCGAGCATTCATTTATTTTAATGAAAAGAATATTACAAAAGAAAAAAATGCCTAGATTATGTCAATAAGAAACTTTAACGTTATTATATACCTGTCAAGAATGAAAATTTCGACACCTTACACAAATTTTATTAACATTATCATTGTTTGTTTGTTTTGTTGTTCTTGTTTTTAGTTTACTGCATTTTTTTCTACTATTCATTACTACTCAATAGATACATTGCTTGATATACATAATAATATTAATGAAAAGTAAAATCGATTAAATTATGGTTGTTTTAATTTGATTTACTCTCATAATACGTAAACATAAGATATCAAACATATCTATATATAATAACCTATCAACTTATCTCTAAATCATAATTTTTTTGTCTTGACAATTTGTAGACAGAACATTTTTGCCTTGATCGCACGATTTATCCTATACATCACGTACAGCTTGCAATTTCATACATGAGATAGCATGTGTCATCTGCAAGCTGACAACACTCATACAATAGCAGTGCAACAAAAAGAAAGAAGCTAATCATAACTAAGATAAATGAAAAATTGATGCATATATATATATATATCACGGTTATTTAAAAGAAATTTAAGGGTTGAAAAAAAAACATAGGAGATATGGTTTTTGGTCTCGATGTTCATCATCTTTTTTTTTTTCCTATGTTCGATGAATTCAATTCAGTTAATATAATGCAATCTATGCATATATATATACATATTCATATTTGTATGTGTGTATGCAAACTGAACGATAAACGTAACTAGTTGTCGTTGTCGTCTCGGTTAAGTTGAATTTCATTTGGTAAAGTCTTTTCAAGGGACACTCTAAAGCATTCATTCGAGCGTGTCCATGAGACAAACGAAACGAAACGAATGAATAAAAATGGTTGTTACTTTACAAATAAGAAGCCGTCCTCCTTTATCATTACTATTACGAATGATCATCACCTATCTATTGGCTTTTTTTTCCTTCTCTGGTTATTTCATTTTTTTTTCTTTTTTTCTCTTCTCACGAGTGCAATAAACAGTAATGCTTGATAAATTACATTTGATCATCATCGTCATATTCGTGCAGTAATCATTAATCCTTTTTCCTTTTTTTTTTTTATTGCCGTAGCCAATATGAAATTGTCCGCCTAATCAGTTGAGTGTAATATTTTGTTTGATTCTGATAGTTATAGAATATGTCGAATAATAAATACTATAATTCCATAAAATCTCAACAGCCACAATCAAATGTTCATAGTTATGTTCGGCATCGTCATCATCATCGTCATACTTCTCATAATTCATCTCCAATGCGACCAATTCAACATGTTTCTTCATATTCAAATCCTCCTTTAGATGATGATGAAAATAATAATGATAATAATCATCATCATCATAATACACAAAATCCTCCAGCATTAATATCAAGCTCATTTTTATCATTAAGTCAATCAACAGCTTATTTTCTTGATCGTATTGATTTAGAAAATTATACAACAACTATATTAAAACAAACAGTTGAAAATGTTTTGTCAAAAGCAAAATCCCGAGGTTCGTAATTAAAAATCAAACAATACATCTATTTTACCAAACATTATTCGTCATATGATATTTTTGTATTGTTAGGTTTAAAGGTAAAGATATCACTACCAGATGATGGCTTAATTATACATAATATAAATGATTCAAGTCAATCATGGATATTAAAAAAATCAGAATTACTTTATTTTTGGCGTGATCCACATTATTTAAATATAATTGTTGTTGTTACATTTAATCAATCACGACAACGTACAAATCGACCTTATTCAGCATCAATATTTCGTTTACGTAATAATGATTCTACTCAAATATTTCTTCAACAAGCTCAATTATTTTTTGCTAATTTACCAGCATCTATTACTAGTTTAAGTACATCAAAATCTAATAGAAATAAATCAATTGATAGAACAAATCGAACAGAAAATCGATTTATTACTGATCAAAAATCCTTATCTTATAGTAAAACTAAAGCTCTTTCAATGATTACTGAACCATATTATGCTAAAAATAAGTCTTTAACTAATCGTAATCAATCTCCACGAACAACAAGTATTCGTCATGTTACACGAGCTGAATTTGATCCTGGTAAAACAGTAAGAAACTCAAGAGCCAATAATTATAATCATCGAATATATAGTGAAACAGGATCATCAACAGATTCTCAAAGAGCAAATTCTCCAAGAGAAATTGCATTCTATACAGAAAAAATGGATGATGATGACAATAATAAAATGACAAATCTAAGCAATAATTTATCATCTGAACAAATTGTTGAATTAATGCGTGAATTAAAAGATTTACGAAATGAAATAGCTTTATTAAAATTAGAACAGAGAATACAACCAGATACATGTTCAATGAGTACAAGTCCATTAGCTATTGATATTGAATGTTGTAAACAAACAACAGATTCATCAACAACAACATCACCAACATTTCCTAATATAACATCACCATATGAAGTGGATGCGGAAACACAAACTGATTTTAGTTTAATACATCATAGACGACGACAATCACCAAAAAAAAATAAAAAAACAATGATTGGATCAGGTGGTATTTCAACAACAATGAAGAAAAACACTGAAGAATCATATAAAAGAAATTCTAGAACTTATTCCAATAGTTCAACAAATACTATATCTGATCAAGAAGGTAAATAAAACAATTCTAAGAAAACAAAAAGAAAAATCAATCGTTTCATTTCGTAATTTTTTGGTTTTGTTTCTTTCATTCATGAAAAAAATATCTGTTATTCCTTTTAATTTTCGTTTATAATGAAAGATGTAAAAGGGTAGAGACGTATAAAATCAGAAAATTGGTACAATCATTGTTTTCAAACTAGAATATTATACCGAGTTGCTTGATAATAATTTGAAATTGATTTGATCATAACCAGCGTAGTATATAACGTCAAAATCGTCCTCTATATCGTAAACGTTTTGTTTTAGATAGAGCATTGATGATCAACAGTATGTTAGATGAAAATTTGAAACTGTTTGTTCTCTTGTTGATCAATAGAGTTTTACTCGATTGGTTGTATGTAAAGCGTTATATACCACTGTATATCAGTTTTTAACAGTTATAAAAAACTATATTTTTCAATCTCAATGAATACTATCCATTTGAGGAACTACAGATAAATCACTTCAATTATCGATAACAATTACAAAGTTCTTGTAAGCTTTAGTCCCAAACTGTTAAATACCAATCACAAAAAAGGTTTTCGTCCTAAAATTATTTTCTTTTGTTTTTATAGGAACATCATCAGAAAGTTCTTCTCAAGTGAGTGATTTATCAAATGGTATAAATAAATCACTTGTTCAACAACAATATCAGCCAACAATCATACCAACACCACCTCGTCCTGTATTGATGAGAAATCAAAAGAATTTTACACCTTTAAATAATTCACAATCTTATACAATACCCAATGGTAATCTAATAGTACCTAATTTCAATTCTATTGAAGAAGGTTCATTACCACTAGGTATATCTACGACTACTGAAAAAGAAATGCCTAAATTTCTTTCTACAAGTATTTCTTCTTCAAATCCAGAGATAATTAGACCCTCAGTACCAATAATTACAGCAGGAACTACAAGTTTTCAACCGTCATTAGAAAATTCAAATGTTCCTAAGGAACATATCTATGAAAATATACCTATTTTAATACAACAAAGCTCGAATCATGAAAGTTATTATAATATACCTATTATTAATGTAGATAATCAACAACAACAACAACGACAACAAGAGCCACAACAACATCAACATCAACAAAATCAATCAAATGGTTATGGTTATTATCCTGTCACAAATAATCGTGAATCTGAAACTCAACAACAACAAGTTATTTCAGGACAAACAATATCTAATTCTCATCCAACAACAAATAACAATAATTCTGAAATTCTATCATTAACAATGAATGTTCAACCACAAAAACCACAAATAATATCTGCTGGTCGTCATCGTAATCAACCAATATTTTTTGCAAATCATTTAACAAATCCAATATTTAATGTTGATAAACAATTATTAATAAATACCGTTGCTAATCAATTTGGTGTTGATCTTAATTCACCACAATTACAACAATTAGTTACAAATCAACATTTATTTGCTGCACGTAGACGTACATTTGCTAACATGGTTTGGCAATTAACACCTGATGAAGAAACTGCTCTATGTTCACCAACGACAACATTACAAACCGATACTATTGATATAGATATACTTGATGCAAATGATTCAACAAATCGACCAATATTAAAAGCAACTAATCGTTTTCAGTCAACATCTAAACGACGAAGTATTAGTTGGGATACTACATTAGACTGATATTCATTGTATATTTATGTTCTTGTCTTTTTTTTTCCGTACGACATATTTTTGTATTATTCTTTAGAATACTTATTATTTCAATATATATATATATATATTATTGTAATACATTTGTTTATTCTTATTGAGTATTTTTCCGATATGTATAATTATGATTGCAATTTTCTTTTAGTATACAAAATTCAGTAAGCATATCATTGATAAATAAATCATAAAAAGCATTTTATATTCGACCTAAATATCATATTTAACGTGTAAATATACTCTTTGTTGAAATTAAATGATTTTCTTTTTCATATCTATATATACATCTAATAATAAATGAGGATGATTATCATGGAATAATGGAAAAAAAATTTGATATTCATGCAATAACTGCAAATCGATTTGTATGTATTGACTATGGCTTTTGGTCTAGGTTAGAATACTTGCCTCATAAGAATTTGAAAAGCTAACTTTCTTAAACTAATCAATGATTAACATTTTGCTGATCAAAATTTCGTTGCCAAATAAAAAGAAAAACCTTGAATGAGTATTATATGCTTCAGAAAATGATTTACTTAATTGTTCTTGTTTGTAATAGATCAAGATAAAGTGTGGGATTAAACTACGCACGAATTTGATAAAAATCTAAATCATTCAATATGCTTATAGCACTGATTTAATGGACAAATGAGCATGTTATAATCACATATCCATTGTATATACGTCACTTCTCAACACACTATTATATATACTATCTATCTCGATCAGTTCAAAAATATTGATATTGAACCATTGATTATTGACATCTTGAAAATAAAGTTTTATTTGCGCAAAAATCAGAAACTTCATTATTTAGAACATTCACAAACGCCTTTTAGCATACAAGTTCCAACGAAAATTTTGCAATATTCCAGAACTTTCTATAACATTTCAAGTCAATTCTGGAAAAAGTTTGACACCTTTTGTTTTCAGTCACTATGGAAACGTATCCAATGATTTCGTTGCCTTTTCTTCTCACTTCATTCAACGTCTGTTATTACTGAACTCAATTACTAGCAGTTGGAAGGAATTCGCAAAATCTCAAATTAAACTTACACTCAATTCAAAATAAATGCATTAAGATATTCGAGTGTTGTACGATCGAGAGTATTTTCTCTAAATGTTTTAATTAAATCATTTACTGTTGTTATTTTACTTTTTCTAAGTTTTAAATCTACGGCTATTTGTCTTATAATTGCTTGAAATTCTATGTTATTTCGAGCATTACATAATTGTTTAATATAATGAGCATTTAATATAAAATTATTTCGGTTATGAAACGATTTTATTCGTAAATTGAGAATCAATTGAAGATTTTGATCGATGTATATGATTGACTGTATTCAATAGTCTTACATTGAAAAATAAAATTTGACTATGAATGTAAGACAGAAAAAAACACATTCATTTTCATAGCAAGTTTTAGTTCTATTCTGACAACGAATATTGAATTGTTCAATGATTATTTTTTTTATAAATAATAATTGAGCAAAATAACTTGAAATATG